>VZRL01006032.1:1401703-1412722 GCA_013397895.1 Origma solitaria
AAAAAGATTTAATTTTTGATCTTACAAGAAGAATGCTCAAGCTGAGATAAACATATAAAGAAAAAGTTGAAATCACAAGGCCCAAATCCTCTCATGCAGCCAGGCTTGACAGACATCATGTGAGATAAGATCATTGAGAAGAGAATTATCAGAGGAATTTTGTCAACCAACCGGAAACAAATTCCATCTGAAATCATTCTAATTGGCTGTTTTAATGGTAAAGCAATAAATACTTTAGGGGGAATCTGGGTTTTAAAAACAAAAATGATAATTTATTTAGTCTATATAGACTTGCTCAGCTGTAAATCACTGATGCATCAGATAATACTTTGCATTTTGTCTTGAAAAAGCACACCAAGTGGAAAATACAATTTTTCTGTGTTATCAGGAGTGGCAGAGGCAGCTGGCTCTCTCTGTGTAATCCTTACTACCATAACTGCATAATCACCTCACTGAGCACTGAACCTCAGCTCTGAGGGCTCTGTCTTCTCGTTGTTAGTTTCTAAAAGCACAGGGAAGATCCTCCTCAAGTGGGATTTGCATCACTAATTATTATGGAATAATTAGAAAGAACAGATGCTGACTTTTGAACTCACTAAGCCTTGTAAAATTCCCAAGGGCTCGGAGTTTTGGTACCACTGAAATTTTGCTTTCTTCCATATGTGAGCTGGGTTGGTGTCACCAAGGAGCACGTGATGGCATCAGGATTACAGTGACCCACCGTGTCACCCGAGTTACACTGACCCACCTAAATACTCAGAATTCATGCAGCTCTCCTGGTGATTTTTCTAGACAGGCTCTACAGTTTAATATTTTAATAGAGAATATCTATGAGTCAATAATAGGGCTTTCAAAGCCTTATAAATGACAGAGTATTCTTCTAAAATACAGTGCAATTTTTAAGACATAGATTTTTTTTTTTCCGGTGTAGACAGACACAAATGAAAGGTTTTTAAAAGAACATGATCCTTTTGTAAGTTAAGGAAGACTTGCCTACAGTGACTTATGCTGTACCTGGGAATAGTATATTACAGTAATCATATCTTACAAGCAGGAAATGCCTTTACAGATGTCAAAAATTGCCCTGGAATACTTAATTAAAGAAGCATTTTTACACTCAGATGAAAAACTTAATTCAAGTTCCATGACAAGCCACTGAGTAACCACTTGTCTATGACACCAGCAGACTTTCATGCTTCCCTCAGACATGGAATCATAGAATCAAGGAATAGTTTGGGTTGGAAGGAACTTAAAGCCCATCTCATTCCAATGCCCTGCCACGGGCAGGAACACCTTCCACCATCCAAGCCCTGTCCAGCCTGGCCTTGGACATTTCCAGGGATCCAGGGGCAGCCACAGCTTCTCTGGGCAAGCTGAGCCAGGGCCTCACCACCTCACAAGGAGACATTCCTTCCTAATATCTAATTGAACCCTTCTCTCTCTCATTTTGAAGCCATTCCCCTCCTTTCCTGTCACTACATACCCTTATAAAAAGTCCCTCTCCATCTTTCTTTCTCTCCCTTCAGGCTCTCAACTTAAGCTGGGAAATGCTGAGAAAAACAAGACTTGAGGTGCTGTAAGCTCAATAACTTGCTCAGGTTTTCATTTCCCGAAAAGGAAGAAGGGGAAGTTTTGCTGAACTCACAACCACGCTATGAGGGACACCCAGCAACACTTTCTGACGGTCTCTGCCAAATGGCCACTTGTGTTTAATGAACTAAGGATAAATCTCAGTTTTTGTGCAGCTTTGGGACCAACAATTACAAGCAGCTCCAGAAAGTCCAAATTAGCAGAAATCACTGGTGTGAAGGAGGCATCTGGACAATTCAAACCTAATTCCCTTTGGGAAAGATCTGAACTTCGCCCTGGCAGCAAAACACTCAACAGAAGTATGAAAATTGAGTATACTGACCTGCAACCCAGTGAGACTGGTCTATTCTTCAGTGGTAAAACTGCTCATGAAAGGTAGTGGAAAAGGAATACAACAAAGGGCTGGAGAGGGTGGTTCTGGGGAGAGTTCACTCAGCCCAGTGATGTTTTCCCTTACTTCCACTGTCAGTTGGCAAAAATTAGCTTTTTTCTGAAAATTAATCACAGACCCAAATTCCCTTCTGGAGGATCCCCTCTCAACAGATTACACCAACAGCATAAAGAGAGGAGCTTCTAAACCACTCCCAAAGTGGCTGAAAAAGAGGGCAAAACAAATATCTGTGCACTTGCAGTGGAGCCACAGATGCTCTGAAATCAATTTGTCATTGATTAAAAGGCACCTGTGCCTCAGGAAAGTCTGGATCAGTAAGCCTTGACTCCCACTGATTCAAGGCTGCATCATTTAGGTCTTATGGTTACCAGGATTTTATGAATTAATATTATGGTTTCTTCGTCATAATTGCAGAACAATTGCGAAACTAACAGCAAAATCTATACAAGGCCAACCTTGATCCTGTGTGGGAAGCTAACTCTGACCAGCCCCACCTTAACAGCACCTGAGAAACTCCAGATATTTCCAACTCTGTCCCTTATCCAGGACCCCACCCTGCTCCCAGCCTTAGTTTTACCTTTATCTCAACAGTCTCATCCTCTGTGTGGCCAGCGATCCTCTTCTGGGCCCACACATCCAGCAGATCCCAGCATGGTCTCTGAGCTCCCTTTGTTGCAGAAATGTAAATAAGAGTCTTTTGCAGAAACACCTGATTTCAGATCCTAACAACCTTTTATTGGGTGGGTGAAGCCACACATGTGATCACAATCAAGTCAGATAATGGAGTCTGTGAAACTAATTTCAGTTACAGAGATTAACTGTTGTAATTCCCATTTTAAAAACACAACTTCTGCCTTGTTCTTGTATGCCATAAATCTATGAACGAATGACAATTATCCAAACACTCATATTTCTATCACTCTCTTTAAAGTAGCGCTTAGGTATTTGCACACCTCTGAAGTTTTCGGTGCCACCTCTAACTCACAAGTTTGGATTAAATGGTTCCAAGTGTATCTACATTTCCTCCCTGCACAGGAGCTATAGGAACAATGGGTTTCTGGTTCAGTAGCTGAGGCACAGAAATACGGAGTGAAAATAAAAATGACAAAGGGCCCTGGATCTAACTTTTTTTTCTCAGTAGAAAAAAAATCCCCCACCAAATCATTTCACTTGACATTCTATTTGCTCTGTAATGAAATGCTTTGTTCTGCATGCTTGTGTGAAAAGGAAAAGAAATAACTAACTCTAATAAAGGAGCAGATCAGGGAAACCTGCCTTTCATCCCGGTGTTTTGACCTCTGTGTGGGTGATACGACTTTTTAGGGGGGAGCTGCGGAGGGTCCTCAGTACCTACAGCCACCACATTGCTCCTGGAAGGGACCAGGAGAGAAGGAGTGAGAATGTCCCTGCACTGGGACCAGGACACTTCACCAGAAGCTGCTACAGCAACTGCAGTGAGTGTCCACAGATCTGCTGGAGAAACAGTGCCCGAGGGACAGGCTGGGGCCACCTCGCCTGAGATAAACCTCACAGAAACACAGCATAAGCTGAGCTGAAGGGACCCACAAGGATCCCTTGGCCCTGCACAGACACCTCAACAATCCCACCCTGTGCATCCCTGACAGCCTTGTCCAAACACTCCTGGAGCTCTGGCAGCCTTGGGGAGCCTGTTCCAGGCCCTGACCATCCTCTAGGGGAAGAACTTTTTCCTAATGTTCAGCCTAAACCTCTCCTGACACAATTTTAGGCCATTCCCTGCTAGTGACAACAAATAGAGCATTTAAGCCAAGCGAGAAACCAGCCTGAGACTGGCTAAGCTGAGCCAAGGCACTTCTAAACTTCACAGCAGGGTATTTACTTGTAGGAGTTTGTGTGCCTCTGTCAAAGAAAATCAAACTCAACTTTTGGGTGGCTGAAACTGCACTTAGCATTTGCCCAAATTATGCTTGTCAACCTGTCTTACACAGTCACTTAATCCTGCTGAAAATCCATAGTAAAAAAGCCACGGGAGAGTCAATATCTGGGGAATACAGGAAGGCAGGCACATTCAGCCACAACCCTGTAAAAGGAAGTGTTGTCAGGTGACTAGAACATCCAGGCTAGCTGCTGACAGCTCCCTGTGAAGCTCATATTTCCCAGGAAATTTTAGCCACAGCTCTGTCACTGCTGACCTCAGTCCTGAGCTGTAGCCACAGCTGGGACAGGACAGTTTTCCTCAGTGGAAGGAAAAAAATAACAAACCCCACCACCTGAACATTTTCCATTATGCCATACAACAGTTAATATCTGGTCTTTCTTCTGGCCTCTTCTACTGCCTTATTGACAGCCAGTTTTCCACTGCCCAAGATTACATTTTTCGGTGCGTGGACAGACTTTGTTTTCTCAGACTGTACTACAAGATTTGTGCTGTTTCCAACAGTGAATGTTGCTCTTTCTAGGAGCTGAGCACACACACAGTGGGCACAGCTAATGGTCAGTGGTTTAATGCTCAGTGGTCTTGATTGCCACCAATTTAATGACAGCTCTCAAAAAAAGTTTCTCAACTTCAGCTCCTGGACTCACAGCATTAGGAAATTACGTTTTCATTAAAAAGTAGTTTCTAACATCCGTGATGATGAAGGAAAACCTAGAAATGTAATTGTCTAGTATCGCAAGAACTTCACCAAAAGGCAATGAAATGGGCCTGATCCAACAAATTACCTCAGAGTACTTAGAGCAGAGCACAACATCACCACTCGGAATTTCTCTCGGCAGTCTTGTCTCCCCATCAGCCAAACCTCTCGCATGGGGAAAGTTCTCTGAATTCTCAAAGTGCACATGCAAAGCTCAGAAAAATCAGGAATTCAGAATTATATTTTTTTTACTTTCTTCTCCTGCACAGACACATATTTCATGTCTGCCTGCAGCAGCAGCTGAAGATAACCTTTGGATAACATTTACAACTTGCACACTAATGTCCCAACAATTTCTCATTATATCTTCTCATTGTGTGTTTTTCTATTCACAGCAATTATTCAGATTATTTTGTCTTGTTTTACCAGCTCTCCCTGTGCATACGAACAAACTAAAGGAATTAGCAATTCCAAGAGGCGTTTTGAAACTCTTATCTCAGCCTCCTCCAGGCAGAGCTCCCCCCTCAAATTTGCCCACCTTTAAGTGTCTTAGTGGCATTATGCAGCAAGAAGGTGCACAGGAAAACTGGGAGCACTGTCTTTATCTTCCATTGTTACTGTTCCTTCAGTAGTGAGAAATTAGAGGGCACATCCAGCCAATTCTTGACATGCTGACAATTATACAATTGTTCATCTGAACCACAGAAGAGCACATTTTGAAGGTGCTTTTGTTTTGTGCAATATGAAGATCACTACATGGTATTTCTTTCATAATGTGCTCTAAAAAAAAGCTTTCCAGGACACTGAGGCTTCAGTGGTAATTTTGTGATGAAGTATTTTCTCAGAAAAGAAATTATTTAGAGAAGTTCATTTTTGTTTAAGAAAGAAGTATCAGAAAAATATTCCCTACAATTCCTGTCTACACATAGCATTTAATTCCTCTGTATACACAGCTTTTGAGTCAACAAGTAAAATTGTTCTGACATCTTATGAGGCAGTGTTTAAATTCCTATTCCTTGCAAATGGCACAAGACGAGTAAAAAGTTTTTATTATATATATATTAATTTAGTAATTGCATTAATTTATTTAGACATAGCCTATTATTTACTAATGCATAAATTACCACAAATCTTAACAAGCAGTGCATACCTTAATGAAAAGAAACGGAACCAAACCCATCCCATTAAATCACTGTGAGAAAATGTGCACTTTCCTAACCATTTTTTTTTTCTGCCCACTTTCCCATTTCTTAGATCAAGTTCATTGCAGAAAACCCATCTGAATAAACACCATGGTGTAAAATAAATTAATACATTTTTCTCTAGCCTCTCTTTTTGATAGGTCTGTAAAATTAGTAATCGATATACTCATTAAACAGCTGTGCATCTGACCCAAATACAATATCAAGTGAAATATATATGCAATAAAATCTAAATGATCATATAGTTCTAAGAGATGATGAAGATCTAGGCTGTCAAATGATTCCACCCCACCCATCTCCCAGAACCCCACATATTGATATCCATTAGCCCTCCCAAACATTACCAGACAAGAGCAGAGTGAAAAGCTGTACAACAGAAAACCAGCATCTTGCTCAATATTTCCAATTAAAATCATTGGTAAAAAATAAAATGTGTAACTGCAATGTGAATTTACAAACCTGGATATGTTCCTTTATAGAAAATGATAGTTACAGATTAAAAGATAAATATCTCTCCAGATGCAAAACCAGAACCACTGTTAGTATTATTCCCACAAGATCAATACCAATCATGCACTGTAGCCAACCAGGAACAGCTGATAACAATCAGGAAGTGCTAGATTCAATTCTGCTTTAGTGACAGCATGGGTAAGTCAATAACTTCAAACAGCAGGTTTTTTAAAAATCTAATATTTAGAGAGGCATATAATAGGAACTCATTTGTAAGCCAAGATTTTAAGCAGATATAAAAACAGAGCATGGCTCTAGTTACCCTTTAAAGGATACTTTTTCTTGGATTTAGCTCAGTGCCAGGAGAGAAAATCTGTGTCTGTGGTATCATTGCTGAGACCTACCTGCATTTGCTGACACACAAAAGGTCTCCCTAACAGGGAACATCCAAAAGAATTAAAATTTAAATTCTCCAAGGCAGGTACATTTCTGCAAATGTGCCATGGACCACTGTGGGGAACCGTACTGTTACTCAAAATTTTCCCAGCGTATGATGATATTCAGGGCTGGGTTTTGCTCTGTCAGACTACCCCCATTCAGACAGATGTCTTCTGTGAGAGCTGTTGTACACAGCAGACTTTATATCTGGAGGAAGAAGGGGGACTTCAGTTTTAACAGTTTAGTTATTTTCAAAATTAAGTGTGATGGGGGGAGGAGGAAAAATGTTTTAAGGATTAAAAAATAATAGCAGTTAGTGGGGAGATGGTTCTCTTCCCTGCAGAAAATTCTGTCATCACCATACCAGAGAATATGGATTCAATATCCTGCAAAACACCACTGTGGCAGGGACACACAGATTGCCACCCGCCTAAATTTGGCAAAAATATATGAAGTCTTGGTAATAAAGCACAGTGATTTAAGAGCAATCTAACTTCTAATTCTAATTCTGACCAACTCTAATAAAAAACCTAACTAGCTACATAAGAGACACATTTCCAACAGAAATTTTTTAAATCATTTTATGCTGCGGATACTGTAACATGAATGACGGCTTTGCTAATTAATCTCATCTCAAACATTCCATGTAGAGCTTAATCTGCTAAAGCCCAAAGACAGGAGCTCAGAGTGTGTATGTTCCCTCAGCCAGTCCCCACGGTGCTGAAATACAGTCACAACCATGTAAAACCTGCCTTGCTGCACCATCAGGAGAATTACATTCAGACCAAAGTATATTTCTAAGTTTACACCTGACTACCTTCTGGATTTTTAACTATTCCTTGGCTTTCAGGCTTTTCTTCACAGCCCAGATTTAGTTTCCTTTTGTTCCCAGCCTGAAGTTTGAACATGGATAACTTGTCTCTGGGAGCTGGGATGAATGAAAAAGTCTCTAATAGGACTTTGCACGTATTAATGTACAAAACCACTCTAAAAATACACTTACAAACCACGAAAACTATTGAAACATCAGCATTCCCATACAGCTGCAGATTAAACTTCTCAACATAAAAGCCAGTTTAGCCAAGTGTTTTGGCAGCGGGGACACAACATTTTGCTTTCAGATACTGCAAGTGGTGAGTGCTAACAGAGCCCCAGGGGATGGAGCATTCTGAGCATCCATTCCATGCTGGGCAGATGGACAAGAACCAGCTCAGCCCTACCAAGGGCTGTGGGGCCATCGTCCTGTGAGAGCCTGTCCAGAACTGCTGGGTGCACTCAGGATTAGTCACATGGGCAATGGAGCAAATCACACTCCAAGGGTTTCCATGCAGATGAAATATAAGCAGCGAAATCAGAGGTTTGATGTGTCTGGGCAGATTTGCTTCCCAGTCACTTGGCAATATGAACCACGTCCGAGGCACGAAATACCTGACTGACCTTGAAGGGAGGGAGCTGAGGATTTATGTACAGGAAGCAACCCAGAACACCTCACCATGGCTGAATTTTATTTTGACTTTCGGAAAATAAGTCAGATCGCTCACATATGATAGCTGCTGCCTCCACTAAACACTGCAGCAGCAAACAAATTGTTTGGCCTGCCATGAAAACCCAGAGAGAACACCCATAAAAAATAGATCTCTCTGTCTCCAGTAGCAGGATCCTCCTAGGAAGTGGCAATTAACTCTGCAGCCAATTCAGTACTTAATTGGCACAGGGAAATGTCTCCTCTCACAGAGGGAGAAAAAATGGCTGTACAGAGAAGTTGTTGAAAGCCCTTTGAAGATGAACCTCAAAAAGAACAAAAGTCCAGAAAACAAAACCACCTAAAGAGGAGTAAGGAGAAAGGTTCCTAGCAATTTCCACGTTATTTTTCACTGTTAACTAAAAACATCCCAGAACCAGAACTTCTGAAGTGCTTATTCAGCTGCAAGAAGTGCTGCTCCAACTGAAGATTGCATGGAGCCGAGGGACGCGGACATGCACTCGGGTAAGCCCAGGAAGGCAGTGCCATCTGCAGGGCTCAGAAAGCACTCAAGACTCTTTTTTTTTTTTTTTTTTANNCTCATAAAGCCCCCAAAACTGTTTTTTTTTTTTTTTTTTTTTAAAGCACTAAAACAGTTGCTGCCGTGGGGGAGCAGTGGAAGGGCACTCCCCCTATGCACAGTGAGGGCTGCCCAACAAAAAAACAACGTCACATCTTCTGGAGGAAATTACTACTGATAAAAGACCTTCCAGCAGCAAAAACAAAGTAAGAGAGATGTCACTACACAAGCAGCAAGAGACTGATGTGAGAGGAATGAGTTAATTTTGATCTCAGATCATCTGGTAAGTCACATCATCACCGTTTAGGGAAGGCAGGACATGGCACTTGCATATTAAAAAGGGGAAAACATCTCTGGGGTTGAAGCAACAAGGATCTGGAATGGTGTCCAGGGGGTGTCAAATTTGAAACCTCCAGGAAATCAGAAACCTCCAGGAAGAGGGACTGCAGAACACAGGGCTTGTATTAACAAAGAGCTTTATTTGGTGGCCCAAACATCTTAATGAGCTCTTCATCTGTGTACATGCAACGTTTGCATCATAGAGCAGATTTGGGAGGAGAAGGCATTTCCCAGAAAGAGGACATTCACTTAGCAGGAATTAGTTAGTGTTGGAAAACCATTTGCTATAGGGCTTCCACACCATGAGCACGGATGAGGATACATTTACTGATGCTTTTTTTCCCCTGCACTAACACACAGCTTTAAACTGCTTGTCTTCCACCAGGCTTTTGTTCCAACTTAATTACTAAACAATTTTTCAGCCTGCAGTGTGTTCAGAGCCTAACCCCAAAAGAATGGGTCTTCTGTTTCTTTCCCATCTTAATAGAAAAATAGAGAAAAATACATCTGCTGCCATGTTGCTATCAGGAAAATATATATATTCATTCTGTATTCTCTAGTTCACTGTCCTGTTCAATTTTGCATTTCAGCTTTTCGCTGCTCTTCAGGGAATGTCTGAGATTCAGAGATCTTGGAATAGTGAATCAGGGCAGGGAACAATTTCAGTACACAAATTCACCCAGCTGAGCATGGTGCCAAGATTACAGACTGAGCCAGAGGGCTGGAACTGTCCACATTCTCCAACTGCAAGGACTTGAAAAAGATCTCTCTATTAATTGCAGATAAGTGCATTATGCTTGGTACCACGCTGGACTGTCCACCAGGCAGGTTACTGAATAACTGGTGAGATAAATGTACCACAAACCTCTCATCATTCAAAGCTTTGCCCATTCATAAAAGCCAGTCTAACATTTTTTAATATACTTCTGTGCAAAAACAATTTACTGTTAACTGAAGAACAGGGGCTTAGCTGAAAACCAGCAATGAAACAGGTCAATTGCTCTGCTGAGCAGCAGCAACCCACAGTAACACAAGCTTATTAATTCTAGCCTACCAAGCTCTTTGAAGTTGCAGAAAACCATTGCCTGAAAATGCTATTATTTTCCTGAAATCAGCATCTGTTGTTTTCGGTATGAGCTATTCGCTGTCAAAAACAGCATCCGAGCATCCCTGCTGTCTGTTGATGAGAGAATCACCGCCTCCACCGTAACATTTGTTTACTCCCCGTGCCAGAGCAACTGTGGCACTGAGAGGTCAATACCCTGCCACAACATCTCATCCCATTACTGCTGAATCGTGCGACGAGGTGCACATTACAGCTGGCCCCTGGCATGGGCCTGGCTAAACACAGCCTCCTGACACCAAATTTTGGCCGGCTGGGAGCAGCGAGCTCGACACGCCTTGCTGCAGTCGCCTCTTGCTTATCTCCACGGGCAATTAATAGCATCTCCCTTTAGTGACGGGTTCTTGATGGGCTGGGAGGATGTGCTCTACAGCAGCTGAGATTTAATTTCAGGGCCAGGCTGCCACCGCCCCAGCCCTGGCACTCAGGTAGAGGACTGGGGATGGAAGAAAGTGCGTGCCAGAAATCTGCCTGGGCTCCTGCTGCCATCGCCACCATCCCACTGAAACACTGACTACCCTTCCATCTCTCCTGCAAAATGAGAAAAAAACACGGGCTGGTGACTTTTTTGGAAAGGCTGTTAAGCCACCAAAGCATCCCTGGAGGCTGCTGGAAACCTTTACACTCACGACCTTTGGGAATGACACCCAGGCAGACACACAGCTGTGGTGCCCCTGTGCAGAGTGGAACAGACTCCTGATGTTCCCGTGGGATCTGGGAGGAGAGAACACGACTGGAATTCAATTTTCACTGAGCGAGTAAGGTGGGCAATATGAAGTTAAAGTTTTCTGGAGGCTCTTTCTTATAAAATGAAATTACAAAAAAAAAAAAA
>VZRL01006032.1:1412783-1470565 GCA_013397895.1 Origma solitaria
AAAAAGAAAAAAGAAAAACAGAAAAAAGAAAAGAGAAGTGACACGGAATGAAAAAAGACTGAAACAAACACCAAAACAAAACAACAAACACTAACCAAAACAAAACAAAAAAACAACAAAACCAACAAAACCCCAAAACAACAAACAAAGAAAACCACAAACAAACAAACAGAAAACAACAACCAAGAGCTTTCGGCTAATTGCAAATATTTACCACTAGCAAGAGAGTTTTCCATGCTGATTACACTAACAATGACCATCACATTAGAACAAAAAATGTCAGAATAATTATTATTTTATTTAATTATATTACTACTGCAGATGTAGAGGGAAAACTTAATATTCTACTTAATACTCTGCCACCCAAAAAGAAGATATAGGTTCAATGATGAGATCACACACATTCTGCTGTGTATTGGGAATAGAAGAGATTATGAAAAGAGGGTTGATGGGTGGGAAGGAAAGGAGGAAGAAGGTGGAACTAAATTAGAATAAGGATAAAATATATTAATTCATGTTGGAAAATAATTCTGGAGCTGTAATACCGCTTCATATTAACAGTTCTCAGTGTTACTATTTCACCCAGCCTCAGGCAGCGCTGATGAAAGGAAAAGTGGCTATTAAACAAAAAGAGATAAAGGAACCCCATCCAGCTCTTGGTCAGAGTGAAAACAATAGGAAATATCCTTGGAGTCATGCCCAGTGACAGAGGAGCTGGAATGGAGGCAGGTATGGCCTCACATGAACATCCACCTGCTCAGCTCTGTTCTGAAAACACTGCTGTGAGTGTTCTCCACAAGCACAGCACTTCTGTAGGCAGGAACCACTCACCCCATGGTACCATTTCAAGAAGCTCTGCACAGTCAGTGCCCTCAGTCCCTGGGGCTGTCAAGAGAAAAAGGAACAAAAAAAAAAAATCGCAGAATTTGGCCCTGAAAGGCAATATATTAAAAAATAAACAGGTTATTTTGACAGGAGTCCCACAACCCAGCAATAGATAAAAAGCTTGATTCTGTTTCCAGTTGCACAAAAGTAACACTTTTGGCATTCATAGAGTAACAAGAGTCTTAAGCTCAGACTCAAATGAAGGCTTCAAGCCAGAATACACAGTAGTTTTATCAAAGGAGGAGAAAAAGAGGGGAAAAAACAAGACCAAGAAGAAGTCACATTCACACTCTGAAGATGCTATGTGAGAGTGAAAAAAAATTCATGAGGCAAAGGCAAACTGTAGACAGAGGGAGAGAGCTGACCAACAATACCCACTGCATCCAAACGCCCCCTCTGCACATCAGAGAACAGTTTGCCTGCAATGCGCTCAGTTTGCTGTGCTAGGAAGAAAATCACCACAGAGCTGATGTGTACAAGGGATGGAGCAGGTGCCAGGATGTGGAGCAGCCCTCCCTCAAGCTCCACATCATGCCAGAGAGCTGTGTCCACTCTGGTCCCTGCACAACTCCCTCCATCCCTCCCCTCCTCCTCGAGCTGCTGGACCTGAGACCCCTGGCAAAAAAGACAGGCAAAAACACTGCAAGGGACAAAATCATGCAAGGAGCCCAAATACGGATAAAGCACCAGAACAATCTTTGGCCCAAAAAGTGATGTTTTTTTCCTCTTGAGTGGAGGACTTGAGCTACCTGTCACAAGCACTCTTGCTGCCCACAACACCCATCCTTACCAGAGAGCCCTGTTGAGTTCATGCCATGTATTGTCTCTAGAAGATCCAAGTAAGATCTTAGCTCTTGTTTTCCTCAGAAGCTCAATAATTATCATAAGTGACTGATTTTTACATGCCCTGAGTTCCCTGATCAGCATCTTAACTATCAATTACCCTGGTTTTACTGTATTTCACACCTGAGAATCACTTTGGACCATGTCTTCATCATCCAAGGGTTGTTTTTTTTAAAAAATAAATTCCGTATGTCGACATGTTCATCATACCAAACTAAAAAAAGAGGGAAAAAATACTGACATGAAAAAACTAAGCAATATGACTCATGACAGACACCAGATGCAGCTTTATCACACTGGTTTAGCATTGGAGTAAACACACTGACAGCTGTAGAGACTCTCATGATCCATATTTATGTCAGCAATATCCAGACAGAATGGAACATATGCAGTTTTTGAGCTGACATTTTCAGCCAGCTCCTCCCAGCTACATTTAACTGGATCCAGAGTTAGTGTTGTCAGACACAGTGTACAGGAAATGCATTCTTCTGAAGGTGTGCTGACACTGAAGAAAGATTACAAGCTTCTAAATGGCTTAAAGGTGCATTTAAGGGCTCTTTCCTATCTATCAAAATACTTGGGAAGGTCTGTCCCCCTGCATGGCAGTTTACACAAACACTAACACACCTAAGCAAATTTGGTTTTCGGACTAGCTCTAATAAAGCCAGTGATGCACTCAAATTCCCAGCAGCACTCTCATTTACAGGATCAGAAGCTTCAAGAGCCTTTTAATTTTATAACAGAGGGGGATGAAAATCAAGAAAAGTGATTTCCCTGGAGCTGCATACCTTTAGCACTGGAATTGAACATGGAAAGAGAGAAAAAACAGTACAAGGTGCAGGGTCTAAAGCTGACCCTGACTGCTTGTCTGTCACTTGCTGGAACCACCCAAGCCCACATGGGGCTGAGAAAAAACCATGGATGAGAAGGCAACTTGTGTTCTTAAACCTTTTGCAGGACAACCAGGTCCTGAAGGAGGGGTTCCAAAGAATGGTCACTAACAGAGACAGAACACGCAAACTTCACTCTGCAGACCCCTGCCATTAACTCAGCAGTGCTCAGGGTGAACAATCTCATCATCCAGTGCACAGAAATGGAAAGCCAACACTTACTTTTTCAAAAACGTCAACGTTTGAGAGCTCTGCAGGGGACATATGCACATGCTTTGCTTTGCTGTCAGCTTTTTGCTGCTGCACCCAGCAGAGGCAGGAAAAAAAGAGCACAAATCCACTTCTCCAGCAAAAGCCATCAGAGCTGCTTGGGCTACTAATCAACTTGCCATCTGGCCAAGCAGGAGCCATGAAACTATGCAGCGATAAAGTGGCAGTAGATGTTTTCAAACTCATGTGCAAATTTTTGAAGTTTGCATCCTCTTGTTTGGATAATTAGCTGCTTTTCCCACTTTCTTCACAGTCCTGTTAATAAGTTGCACTTGGGTAGAATCCCCATGGATATCCTTATAAATCCTCCAAGGCATGATCCCAGGGCAGGGCCATCTCCCTGCTCAGTGTGGAGTAACTGGAAAATCTCTCTTTGCACAAACATCATGTGAAATCTGAAAGTTATATCTTTAATAAGCATCAAAGACCCCCCTAAATGTTAGAGACCCCTAATCCTCGCCACATAACAGGAACACTGTCCAGCTGTAATATACTGACCAGGAAACTTAAACCCCACTACTGATGGTGGCAGTCTCTGAGATCATGGGGTCTGACCGAACAGACCAGAGGAAACATAAAAAATTATGCATAGTTCATAAATCACTCAATATATTTGAAAGCCCAGCTTGTGATCCAGCATCACTTAGCTGCCTTTAAAAGCCAAGCCGTGTAGGATCTGAAGGTGCTGTCCTGCCGTGCCTCCAGGCAGGATGTGCACGCACAGCACCCCCACACTGTCTCTGCACACAGGAAATTCAGAGGCTGCTTCCTCACCCTCAGCTGCACAGGCACACGTGTCCTGCCAACAGCTCGCAGTCCTGCTTTCTTCCTCTTGCTCTAAGTTTATCTATTTCACCTTCAGAGCCTGCAGCTAATGAGTAGTGCCACTCTATCATTTTTATAAAGTTACTCTCCTGTGGGCCAATAAAATCACCCAGGGGCAGACTCTCAACAGCTTCCCGCAGGGTGTGAAACCATTGCAGATGTCTGAAGACGTGAGACATGATTCCAGATTCATTCACACTGGATTTACTCTATTTAAATTAAGTTTACTGACATTGATGCAGTGTTGCTCCAGATTCACATGGAGCACCAAGTGCGGCATTTCAGGCAGTGATTCACACTGAGTCCACTTAACTATGGAAACATCTGTTTTAAACAACTAATTTCCATGACAAATTAAAAGCTGTTCATTGTAACACATCCAGGCTGAAAAATCATCAGCTGTCTTAAACATAACAGCAGAAGCCTCTTCCTATGAGCCACACTTCCTTAGACCGGCATGAGGGAGACTAGAGGAGAGTCTCACCTGGGAGAGGCTGCCTCCATCATGAGATATTTGAAATGAAGCACTTTTCCCTGAAAAGGTTTGAACTCTTTATGAAATATCATAAGCAATGTCCTTCATCTTCTGCAGCTACAGAATGGCCTCTCGGGATTGAGGTGCTGCCAGGGAATTCAGCAAGTTGGACTGCAAAGGTCAGGTGCTCAGCTGGCATAAATCACAGCTCAGCCGACTTCCATGGAAGCACAGGTGAAAACCTTGTTGGAAGAGATGTCTTTAGCATTGCAAAGGAAGGTGCCCAGGAAGAAGAATGTCAGCTGGCTAAAACCAAATTTGTCCCACTGAAGTCACTGCCAGATGCCTCAGCAGTTGATGGCAAAACAGACAGTGACTGGCACGGACGTGCTCTGCCCCCAGCGTGCTCTGCTTTCAGAAAGGAGTTTTGTTTGAGGCCACCTACTGCTGAGTGGCAGTTTGTAATTTACTTCCTCCAGCTTCTGGGATGGCAGGAGCATGGCAGCAGAGCAGTAAACAAACACACATGCAAGTTTATGTGACTCATATGCTTGAGGAGAGCGCAAACAGACCTAAATGAGAGGAGCAAAGCTGTGTTTAACCGAGCTCACCTCTGCCTGATTTCTGCAGGATCCTTCAGGATCCTTGCCTGTCTCTGTGGTGCCACCAGCAGCCACCACCTTCAGCCCAGCCCCTGGGACATCCTCTCCTCACCTGCGTCTGGCAGCAAGGAGGCAGAACCACAGCAGATCCATTTGAGCTCCCATATTGCTTCACTGCCCCAGAGGTAAATTCAGACCAATGGCACCATTCCTACAAGAGACCATCCTTCCTGTAAAAGAACCTTGCTTTAAAATACCACTACAAAGTAGTGTTGTTTGGCCAGGAATTTTGTGTAGCCAGCTTGCAGTGCCTGAGATTTATTATTAGTGAGGTTTTAATAGTGGGTGTCAGGGGACTCTCTGAAAATCAGCCCTTTTGAACATGTCAAACTGAGCACCCAGAATTTAAAGCACTTCATATTTATCAGCCACTTTAAAATGTTGGCCCTTGATTATGAAGGAGTACAGCTGTACAAGAAGAGACAGAAGCTCCTCATGGGAATGATTTGATCTTCAGATGAAAAAGGCAAGAGCCCAGCAATATTTACTTATTTGGCTTTTAAACAAAGTTAAGGGGAAGGAAAAAAAAGAGGCTGCGGCTAGCAGCAGCAAAGAATAAACTTCTCATTAGTGGACTGTGCCAGATTCTTCATCTAAAAATAGTCTGTTCAGCAACTTTTGAAAAAACACCATCATGTTTAATTGAGATGCCACAGTATATGCAAAAAGCACAATCAGGAATATTACGTCTCTCTTCTGCAATAGCCATATTTCAGTTGCCAATTGCTGAATCTGATCTAGGTCTAAAACTGCTTTACAATATTAAAACTAATGGGCTAAGTTGAGCACAGAATTAAGGGGTTTCTGCCACCCCCCTCTTTTCTGGGTATGTCTCAATAAAAAGTAGAATTGGCACCAGCTGATATTAATTTACACAATTAAAGAAGGAATAAGGTAATAGGCATAGAAGATCACAAAACAAGAACCTTAAAAGAGCACACAGCAGTGATTTAGTAAATCCAGCTTTGTACCAATAAAACCCAAACAAAGAAAACACCCATTTTCTTTCCTAGAGCTGTACCAGAGGAGAGTTACACAGACCTTCTCCAGCTCTCAGAGGTGAAAATTGCTTCAGGAGCTGGTTGTTTCTGTGTTAGAGTCGTTTGTAAATGATGAGTTCATTTGTGGGCACAGAGGTTGATGCTGTAAAATAAAAATGCTCTTTAACTGCACCTTTCTGAGGGCATCAATATTTTGCATCATCAATGTCTCTTCCAGTCAAGAAAAACTCCAGGTCATGTTTCAGCTGAGCAGTCCTTTGCTTACATTTCCCAGCTGAAGGGTCTAATGCACAGAAAGTGAAGGGAATTTTCATATATTTGTTGCCAGAGTGAGCTTTTGTATAGAGAGTTTGGGGATGTCACATAAATATTGCAGGCACTTATTGATTTGTAGAACAGGAAGGATACATGCAGAGAGCAAAGCAAGTCCCTTTACACCAATAAAGCCTGGCATTGTTTCTTAGCTGGATTAAAGTGGAGTCACTCAAAAGAGGAAAAGCTACTTCATTCTTTACTGATAAAAACAGCTTAAGGAAATTACCTGTTTTATCGAGCATCCACAGCACCTTGAATCTCTAGCAACTCTGTCAACATGGATTCAGTATCACCCTGCACAGCCCAGCTAGAGGCGTCTGGCAGGGACACCCTGTGGCTCTGAGGAGAGGCACTGCCTCATGCACCCTCTCAGAGTTGGGATTCTCTCCATGGTCATTCCTGGCACAGTGACCATTTCCCAGCCTTTATTCTCCCACTAGCCCTGTGCTTCCTAACCAAGAGTATTCTGCTAGGCTAATGAACAAGGGACGTAATTAGTTGGTGGATTAGCAGCTTTACTAGAGGAACTTCCGAAAAGAATCCCTCTCCTGTATCCATGCGGTTCACCATAAGAAATGGCCATTACAAACATACATCAGCTGTGCAAGCATTTCTCAGCTTCAAGTTAATTCAAGTTTCCCAGATCAAGTTAATATCTTCTTAGAACATCTAAAACAGCTCCACCAGAGAATTTGCATTCCCAGTAAAACCCGAGAACCTTCAGATGTCTGGAGTTTATGTGATTTCATAGGCTTTCCTCAGGTGACTTGTGTCATCAGGCTTTATCATGAAAAAGGAAAAAAATCTATTTTCTTTTGTAAATTCTAACAGCAAGAGTCGCCTGGGACAAGTAACAGCTGAAAGGAGATGGGGGAAGGGGATATAAGGGAATACTTGATACAACATCCCAAATACATTTGTGCAATTATGGAGCTTCAGGAATGTCTTCTGTGTCATCTGTGCTTTTATAACACTCCTGAAGAAATCAGATTTACCATTTTGGCAGCAATACAGCAGTGCTAAAGCTGTCCTGCTATACACCACACCAGGTGAAGCACTATCCACAGGAGACGAGATAGGGAAGTCCCAAAGGGAAGGACATGTAACATCCCACAGCAGCAAAGCATTTCATAAACACTTGTACAAGTGCTTTGTCGAGTGGAAAAGAATGACCAGAATGGGGTTTAAAAAGCCAGGCTGATTTCTGGCACGGCACCAAGCTGGCACATCTCCCAGTTCTGTTCAATCTGGTTCTTTATTAGGCCGTAGATATACTGTAATTAGTGATTATATGAGATTCTATCTGGTTAAATCCCCCAGCCCCTGTTGCCTGCATTTGCCACATTCTTGATGTTTCTTCAGCCCAAATGAGCATCCTTTTGGTAGCCACCCAAATGGGGTTGACACCGAGCTTATTGCTTGGAGACCTGGGATCGAGTCTCGGCACCATCCCTGACCTGTACTCAGGCCCCTTCACTCCCCTGCACAAGAGATATTCACAGCACTGCAGTATCTGCCTCAGCTCGGGTGGGGAACACCAGTTTAACTAAAGTTAAATATTGAGATTTTTTGCCAAATTAGCTGCAAAGGAGAAAAGAGACAAATCCTTTCTCCTTGTTCCTACAAAGGTGTGACTACAGAGCAAGATTTTACTGTGGAAACACTGATGGAAATTTGAAGAGCCCTAGAAAAAATCACTATCCATAGCTAGGGGCTGTTGGAGGCTAGAATTAATTATTCCCTAAAAGTCACACAATTTTTTTAAAAGTCTCCAGGACTGAAACATGCTGAAACCAAGTTTTTTTAGAAAAACATAGAGCCTTGCATATCACAGACTGAACCATTTACTGCTACGCACTACAACACTTCCCACCAGGTAATTAAAACACATTGTAACACACACTCTTTTTCGCAATTTATGTGGGATATGCTTCGGCAGAGAGGCAGGCACACTCTTTCTTAAAGTCAAGCAGTTTGGAAGACTCCAATTAAAAAAATTTTTTAAAAGCCCCATTGCAAATTCTCCTTGCTACAACTTTCTTTGTGTGCTGGTAAGAGGAAGAAAAGGCAATAAGAGACAATGGGCAAGGCATTTTGGATAAGTGCCAACGCAGAGGATTTACACCCTGGCATCTTTTCAGTATTTTAATACAACTGATGTCTAATGACCTTCAGAGATAGCACTCCAAGAACGTGGTCTCATTCCTCTCATATACCACATTTAAATACAAACATGCCAAAAGAATTATAATTACAATATTGCAGAATAGTGTTTTCAGAAATAACCAGATTTACTACTCTGTTCTGAGGACAAGTGTAAAGAAATGAGCTAACTATATACCCACCCATCTGAATGCTGACTATGGAGTTTATGCATCCTGGTTGCAAAAATCATAAATAGAACAGGAAGGTGAATCAGAGGGTACAATTTTATGGGTATAATTTTGCTTCCTTCTTCAGATCAGATGGCTGAGCTAGAAGAATTAAAGCCCATCAGACATCATACCATATGTGTCTGCTCAAAATGTTCAGTAAGGATAATACCCAATATATGGTGAACCAAATATTTAAAGGAAAATTTGTTCAGGTTACTCTTTTTTATGCATATAACCATGTTAAGGAGCAGATTTGAAGAACGAATCCCAGTTTAAAGAATTCCTGATTTAAGTACTTAACTATACAGCTTTAAAATGTTGTCTCCTTGAGTTGCTTATAACTGGTTGCATTTAACTTCACAGCTCATGTTCACTTCCACCTGAATTTCCAAAAAATGTTGAGAGCATAAGAAAGAATCACTAGTTTCGCTCTCTCTGCGATTCACTCAGGAGAAAGTACACAGCAAAATCAGATTCACCAGTAGGCTGAGATTGCCAGTTACTTGACAGGTGGGTTTATTACCAGACATAGCAATTTACAGACACATTCTGACATTTTGAAATGCCTGTTCTCATACTGCTGTAAATTTCTCACTGCAACTTACATTACAGTTAGGAAACAATTCAGAAAGGTCTAAAAACCACCCGACTCCAGCTGCTTCAATATCCCTTAAATCAAGATTATTTCATGTTAAGCAAAGCACCAATGAATCTGAAGAGTTGGAATCTCGAGAAGGAGCAGTTCCTCTTACACCCTGCAGAAAAGAGGGAGGTAAGCAGGTTGCAGACCTTCCCCCCAGCTCTCAGTTCCTTCAGCTCTCGGCATAGAAACCATTGCAGATCTCAGCCATCCCGGAGAAACCAGGAGTGAGATCTCAGCATCAGCACTGACAGCCTCACTAACTGCAGCGGAGCAGAATTCCACACCATGGAATGTGAGAGAGGAAGGGGGCTGAGAGCCAGATGTTTCTTGGTGGCAGAACCTAAATATATCACCATCTGGGGCTAAAAAAGGCTGGGGATTCATGAATGAGTCTTTACCTTCTATGGTACTACTCAATCATTTATTATATGAAATATTACTTGCATTATATTCATAGTTTACTGTCATACTAATAATATCCTTCTGCATTTATCTCCATTGTCTGCCAAGAGCCTACAAAATACTACCAGAAATTGGTGCAGGAAGTGGCAAGCTAAGACTTTTTCATTTCACAGTTTTGGATCACTGCATCACATCGCCTTGTCCTCTCCTGAGGAAAAAGGTGCTCGGAAAACATCCTCGGCTGGGGCAGTGGTAAGACTCAGCTTTTCATTTGCACAGTGCTCAGGGAAACAAGGCCTTGATGCTTGGAAGGGTTTGTGAAGCACAAAGCACCACAGTTATTGCCCAGAGGGTGTATTTTATGAGGAGCTTCATGAGAGCCAGCATCGCTTACCTCACTGGGCATTAGCAAACACATTATTGAACATAAAAGGAGTATGTACCCAGCACCTGCCTTGGCTCACTGCAAGGCACCCCCTGGCTGTCCCTGGGACTGGAGGAGGCAGAGGAGCTCCCCAGGCTTGAGGAGAGGCTGAAGGGCTCCTCTGAACCTTGGGAATCCCAGACCTGCAGCTGTAATTCTGCTACAGGCTCCCATCAAGCTCAAGGAGATCACTCTGTATCACCACATCTCTGCTTCCCCTCTGTAAACCCACGAGAGCATTTCCCTCCTGCCAAGCACTTTCTACCTCACCTACTTTACAAGTGATTCCTCAGAAAAGGGGAATCCCTCTGTGCGGCAGCTGTAGCACCACTGAATCCAGACTGTGACTGATCCCCTAGGTGATACTTTAAAACAAATACCAATACAAATCTTTCCTAACAATTGGCTGAACAACCCCCCCACCCCACCAGGTACCAGGAATGTGCTGCATATATTTCCCAGTGCTTCCCAGACTTCTCCTGCAAGGTCACGGAAGATGAAATAGTCTGAGCAGAAGGCAATGATTATTATTTCAAGGGAGAAGCCAAGATGCCAAAATTTGCCTTCCTGCCAAATGAAGAAGAGATACATTTGCACATTTTTCTAAAAGAACATACATGAAGATCTGCAATGTGCAAAGTCCCAAGGACCGCAAATTATAAGGTATTTTTTTCTTTCCTTGCTTTCCCTTCATCTGAAAAATAAAGGACTTGAACACAAGTTCTTTGCAGCAGAGGTCAGTGCGTAAAACACTGCTTTCTGCCGCAGACCCAAGAGTCCCCTGCAAGAGGATCCTAGAAATAAATATGCCTCTGCAAAACCCTCCAGCTTTGATAAAATAACATTTTGACTGAATGGTTATTTTACCTAGAGTGTTCTCTCTAACTGCATTCCGGCTACAATTAAGTTAAGAAACATTGCATCTCCAATCCTTTCTCCTCTTCTGTAACCATCATAAAGGATTTAAAACAAAAAGACACAGCTTTTTTGTTCTTTTGTAGAACACTATTATATCTGCATTCCCACTTTATAGTACACTTAGAAGCAATTTTATTAAACTATTTATGATTATGGAGGGCATAATATGAAAATGATCCATGTCTCCTTTTTCTACCGATTCATAATATGAGAACAGGAATTTGAGCAATGAAATTACCAGCACGCCAGTGTCAAACAAATGAAAGACACCACTTTACACAGCACGTGGGCACCTTATGGAATTGCCTATTGCAAAATGTCTAAATGTCAGGCAGGGCTGAATGGAAATGCAATTGCACAGCGCAGTTATGAATGGTGAGAGGGTGCACATAGAGATGCCATTCCTGCACTGAGATACTCATGTTTTTTCCCAACTGTAAAGGCAGAAGATGGACCTGCAGCCCCCATCCATTCCTACAGCAGAATGTCCATCATGCCATCCTTACAAAATTGCCCAAACCTGAGGTGACTTTGTTTCATGCATGTGCCATTTTCCTCATAATTTCCAAGAGTTAAAATTGGACTTGGTGGCCTGATTTCCAGAGCTCCTATCTTGGAATACTAATTACACTGGATATTTCTGATAGCACCACTGTACAGCAAGCAGCATGCCAGTAGGTAACGAGCAGCGGATGCGCAATCAAGTCTGGAAGAGAGGGAGTTTTGCAAGCCTTTAAACCTCAATATATTTCACCAACAGAAGCAAATTCACAATCAGAAATGCAAGACATAATCTAAGGCACCATTCCCTGAGCTTTCACAGGGAAGTAGATGCTCTCATTCCCTAGATACGCCCCTGGGGCCTCAGGGAGGTGAGGCCAGGCTGGCATTTGAAGGACAGATTTTGAAGAAGTGGTTGCAGGTCCACTGGGTTACAGTGCAGGGCACAGGCGCAAGCTGGACACACAGACTGGCATATGCTGCTTCAGTGGATAACACACCGGACACACAGCATTAAATGAGGGCTTCTGATTCTTTTTTAAATTCTTGGAGTACTTTGCTTTCCCTGAAATGAGGAAAGGAGAAATGATCTAGTTGATTTCCTCTTGTACATTTGATAACAAAAGATGTAATTTACTTCCTTCAGAAATAGCTATGAGGAGTGTTAAAGAGGCTCAAAACTTCAGGACAGAAGCCACGGCACCATCTGGGCTGTGAATCGAGGGACAACAGCCCCCCTGGATGGCAGCTGCAGTGAAATGAAGAATCATTATGGTTGTTACACAGCTCTTTACAATTCCTGCTCTACTGCTGATTGCTCAGAACCCCACTGAAGACAACTGAAGTTTTTGTCATGCCCTCTAAAACGGGAGGGACAGGGAGCTTCATGGTCTCTGCTGGCAAGACTGACAAGGACAAACAGATACCAGAAAACAGAAAACTGGGGTGAATCTCTGAAAGAGGGAATCCCTCCAATTCCCTCCAGTTTCTTGGTATCTAATAGAAACCAGGAAAACAAATGCAACTAGCTCGGGTGAAAATCAAGCACACAAAGCTTTCTTCATTCCTTTAAACAAATAAGATGCGTTCAGCTTCCGTACCACATTAGATTTTTTAGGAATTTGCACTCTGGAGAAAGAACATAATGCGTTCCTGCAATATCCAAGTCAATGGGCTTACCTTTCACAGCAAAGAAATCCCAACAAAACACAAATGACAAACCTGATACCACAATGTTCACATGGTAGTGCTTTGATTTTTATGCTTTTTCTTTCATTGCATCTTTTTTTGTTAACATGTATTTATACACACTAAAGATTACACAAAAGTCATTTGGCAAAGATAACACACAGTAGGATTTGGGAATGTGAAATCAAATAATCCCATCAGCTTTGCATTTAGTACCCAGCTAGAAAAAGGGACAAGATCTACAACACCCTTTCTTGTTTACCTAGTGTAATTGCTTTTGCGCTTTCTTGCAAGTGGATTTGCTGAGCAACACTGCTTTCTCTCCAGTAAGGTCGGCTTTCATCCCAACCCACAAAGTTCTGTGACTACAGACGATAAGAGGGATAGACTAAGATAACCTTAAAGGTCAGTATCTCTTCTATTTCCTTCCCTGTACAAAACAAAACCCGAGTTTCTGACCATCTTCATAGATCACATGAGCAACATTTTGCAGAATAAATGCAAAACTGTGAGTTTATAGGCTCGCAAAGCACTGTGCTGATGTTCTGCAATTAGGCTTCAGGAGAGTAGAGGATAGGAGAAGAAAGGAAAAAAAAACAAGGAAGGATCAATAGCTCAAGAAGTAAATAACAAAGAGGTGCAGAGAAAAAGAAGGCAGAAACAGATACTGAAGTCAATTCTAAGTTATGTTAAATCATGCTGTCAAGAGTACTGAGTCTGGCAGCAATTCTGAGGTGATCATGGTCATAGAAACAAGGAGCTTCCAACCATTTCTGCTAGGGCTGGCACAGGAACTGTCCTCCTTTTTTATCTTTGGCAAGATTCAGCTTCTGCCAACAAATTGTACTCATGTTCAGCAGCACAAGAAGTGATCCCTTCTCCTCCAGCCAGCTGCAGGGATGCCTCCATTGGTTACATCCCACCCCTCCTAGATTATGGGACTGGCTCAGGGAAACGTGCTCTCTATGGACATGGTTAATGCAAGGGAGAAGGTCCCATGCAGCAGCAGTTGGAAACATGCTGAGTGCATTTCAGGGCTCTTCTGCCTGAAGAACAGCCAACTGAAAACAAATCACATGGGTATTTTATTATAAAGCCACATCAGAAACCTACATAAAAGCTACATCCGGCTATATTTTCCCAGAGAAGTAAACTGCATTTTTTCCTCAGGCTATTGCCCCTCAGGATTTTTTCCAGGGTTTTAAAATTACACGAGTAACTACATTCTTCTAAGTCTTTGCATCCTCTTCCTAATTAAAACATCTCTCAGAATTATCAAAGCAGATACATTAGCATACTGGGCCAGCTACCTTTCATTCCTAACAGCTCTCTATATACGCAGACAGAAAGACAGAGTAAGGGAAAACACAAAAAAAAATTTAAAAGGACAGAGAGATAGGCTCCATCCTTTATATCAAATGAAATCTGCTTTAGCAGGTCTTTTCTGAGCTCCCCTATCCTTACTGGCCATCACACTATTTTACAAAGCTGTCACCATATGTGAGATACTTCGCTTCAGGGAGAAAATTATCAAGATGAAAGAATTACTTACTCCACTTCCACCAACCTCGTGAATCATTCATGTTCTTTACCTGAATCACAGCCAGCTGCAGTATCTGTCACATTCTGGACCTAAGCCATGCACAGTGTAACATTTACCAATGATCATTCAAAATATCCTAATAACCCTCTTTCAAATACACACATTGTGTGTTGGCACACACCACAAGAAAAAAGAATTTATTGTACTGCTCAGATTGTACTGTACAATTCATTGTACTGTTTATTGCACTTGCTAAAGTGCCATAGTTTTAGCTGAAAGCTAAACAGCCTTCTCTGTAAGGCAAGGAATGACTTTATTTATTATTTTTAAAAATATCTATCTAAGACTAAGACCCCATTTTCCCCTGGGCTTTAGTAACAGCAGGTTTTTAGATTCTCTAATGAAAACTGAAGTAGGTGAAATCCAGGAGTAAGGAAGCTTGTACCTGTGATCAGACTAACAGAATAAATCTTACCAAGGATGCCTATGTACCAACAAGAACTTGTCAGCTATGTAAAATCTGAAATAAACCACCCAAAAATTGCTGGGAATGCTCCAAGTTCACCTTGCAGACTATTTAAACTCAGTTTTCAGCAGAATCTGGATGACGCTTTATGCTGTGTAACAAGAAAATCAGTATGGGAGCACGCCATGCACACCTCAGTGTCCCCCTTTAAAAACCAGGTGTGCACCCTCGGACCCATAATATTCTCTCTGCAAACAGATACTCCTTTGCAGCTAATTAAGATGTTTTATAACGAAGTTGCTGTCACATTTACATGCCCCAGCAGGTCAATTCTGCCCCGAGGCTTCTGTGTTGCTCGTGACAGCACAGGTCTCACCAAGGCAGAGAGAAGCCAGCACACTGAGCTACCCAAACTTCTCCTGCGGTAATGGGATTACAGTGAGGATTGGTTTAAAGCCTTCATTTAAAGCCATTAAAAATAGTCACTTTGCTGTCAGATTATTAATCGCCTGTCATAATATTCTTAGAGGTGATTATAAAAAGTATATTTCTGTGTAGTCAGAACGCCCTCCTGTCAGACAGCGCGGGGAATGGAGAGGCAGCGGCAGGAAGAGCGCTGTGGCACAGAAACACTGCCACCTCCTGATCCCCGGGAAGGCACACGCTCAGCTGGCTGAAACAACAACCCAGAGAGGTCCTCTGACGAGGCTTGACTCACCTTTTGGGTACTGCACACACTGCTCAGGATAATTCATTAAGCTGCACTAATCCACCTCTGAGCTCTGTCGAGCCTGCTCTCTTTTCTCTCACGCACACGATTTGGGTATTTCGCTGCTGACACAGCAGCAGCTGCTCCTGTCACCATCCATAAAAAGAAAGCAAATTTAGTTCTGGGAGACCACAGAAAGATGCAATACGAAATGTTACAAAGCCTAACATGTTTTCTTCACGCAGAACTTGTTGCTAAATTTCACACAAAAACACAAGGCAAAGCAGCACATCCTGAGACAGCTCTGGTGCCCAGACCTGCGCAGGACCAAGCTCCTGTGCCCAGCCCTGCCTGCCAAAAAACTTTCACAGGCAGGCAGGGCTGGGCAGCTGCAAACATTGTGACTGTGGGGAGCATAAACCACAGTTTCGTAGTGAAAACTCAAGCATCTCACTCACTGGAAATGAATCATTTCTTTCATACTCTTTGTGAGTCAGTTAATAGCTTCTTCTCCTTCTGATTAATACCAATATGATCATGGTAAGGGCAGGAGTACATTTTATGCTTGGGCTGGTTAATTTTCATGATTATTTTGCAAGGCATCTGGGTCTCCTACTGAGGCATCCATGTATTCGTTATACTTCAGCAGCATGGAATGAAGTTGTAAATGAATACTGCAAATTTGGGTATTCTGGTTCAGTGGGAATAAGAAATTGTGTCAATGGAACAAGTGATCTGTTCCAAATTTCTGGTTATGATATATGGTAGAAAATGTAAAATAAAGTAAGGAGTATTACAGACAACAGCTATCTTAAAACAGTATGTCCTTGAAATAGAGAATCAAAGTACTCATCCACTTTAGGTGAGATTTCCACACTATCAAATAAAGACTATGCTAAACTCCCAAAAGTAGATCCAAATCAAGACCACAAGTTCAGTGTCTGGAAGTCCATGTATTTTCATGCACCTTGTCATGCCCCATTTGAACTGGAAGCAAAACTTTTCCCTAACACCTCATCATGGGCCATAAATTTATCAAGAGTCTGGTTCCCAGATATTCCTGAACATGCTGATCTGGCTCTTAGGAAAAATGGCTGGGTTAAAATGGTTTTTCAGGAGTAGGACACTTCCCCTCCACTTGCAAGCACTGATTCAAACAGAGTTTGGAAGAAAAATAAAGTTTGCTGATGGCAAACCACCCAACATCATACTTTGCTGCTTCAGGTGGCAAACCACCAGAAAGTGAAAGACTTTCACCTACTCCAAGGGACACATCCTGGCTGGGCAGGAGGGGAGCACACCTGAGACCTCCTGGGCAAAAAGGGCAAGGACCCTGCAGCTCCCCACACCCCTGCATGTGCACCCAGAAATCCTGCCCCCATCCAAGGAAATCCAAGAGAAAAACATCCCCAAGGTACACAGCTAGGCAACATCAGGGACCCCTGTGTGCTGTGGGATGCCTCTGCCCAGGAGAAAAGCCACTCCCCAGCTGGCTGTGCCCTAAAGGAGCCCTGGCTGTCCCCTAAAGGAGCCCACTCCAGGTTTGCTGGAGCAGGTGGGGAGCATGGCTGGCAAAGCCACTTCCTCACTCACTCAGAGGAAATGTGAGGGCTCGAATTATGTGAATTTACTATGCTTGTCTTTGGCGTTTCTCTGCAGTATCATTTTACTTCAGGAAGCACACTGTATTTTTCGTTACTCTAGACTACAATTAGCTACAAAAAATGACATTTTTCAATCTGATCTTTTCTGTCATGTCTTAACCTACTTAATACACATGTAATTCTTATCTCCCTCCTGCACTTCGATTAACTTGTCTGGCACTGCAGCAGCCATGGAGAACCCCCAGCCTTTTCCCTGTCCTGCAAACAGCATCGGGAATTCTGGCACATCAGGGCTGCCCTGTGGGTCCAGCAGCCCCTCAAGCCTGCCCTGGCATGGGGGGGCCCTTCACAAAGGGACTGATTTTGGTGCCATCACAAAGGGGAGCTGGTCCTCCCTGCCCCAGGGAAAAGACAGCAAATGCTGATGAGCAGAAGCAGTGCTGTCACACCAGGCTGCTGTTATTAGTCACACCAGTAATTAAAGAGCTCATGGAGCTTCGCCTGCCTTCTCCCTGAGCACACCCAACAGACTGGAGTTTGAGTCTCCCCTGCACATCCATGATTTGAGGGATCATATAATGATTTTGCAGGTTGAAGCTGAGGGAGGTCAAATTATTTATTTCACAGAAAAAAGAACATTAAAATCTGTAAGCTTAGAGAGTTTGAGTTCTTAAAAAAAAAATTTGAGCTGGTGGGATGTGACATAATGACTTCCAGTGAAGCTGGTCTTGAAATCAAATTCAATTTAAAAATAATTTGCTTTTTTGGTTTTCTTCTTTTTAATACCAACACTGGGAGAAATTACCTAGGCAAGCAATAGGTTATCTGAGACAAAAAGAAGCATTTCTATGGATTTCTGTAGATGGGGCTCCACACAGGATGAAATTCAGTCACTGCAGCTGCAGAGGGTGACAGTAAATGTTGTTGGTTGACTGCAGGAGACATGCCCTGTTTTCACAGAATCACTAAAAGATTTGGGTTGGAGGGAACCATTAAAGATCATCTAGTCCTTTCCCCCTGCCATGGGCAGGGACAAATGCACATGTACCCAGAAACACTTTCAGAGTGGAAATGAATTAGAACTGGGTGAATTAGTCTCTGTGAATAATTTAGCAGCTACATTTTACATTAATTGTTGAATAATTTATTCACAAATACATTTTCTCAATTATTTGACCTCTGCTGTGAAGTAATGAATGTTATTTGGCAAATAATTTACTGTACAATATTTATATGAACACATTAATTCTGAATAAATTTCACTATTACCCCATTACTTCCAAATTCACTGTTTGAGTGATCTCAGCATAGACAGCAGCCATCTTTTATAAGTAATTTCTATTGCCTGTTCTGGTTCATCCTAATTCAAATGTCTCAGTATATACTCCAAAATATTTCAGCCTTTTCTGGACATTTTCCCTCTGGATAAAGCCTGGAGACCTCCTGGAATAAACACAGTGATGTGCAGACAGTGGGGGATGGACCAGGGGGAGAAGCAATCATGGGAATTATTCAGAGGTTTGGGGGGGGTTTTGAAAGGTATCTGTGAGAATTCAGAATCTCACTGAGATTTGAAAAGACTAAACACATAATTCCAAGGCTCTTAAGAAAACCCTAGCCTTTGCTGAAATCCCTTTTATCTCCGTGGTACAATGACACAAATTACTCTTTATTTAAGCACCAGGGCAGCAGACTGGTCACAATTGGAGTCACAGACCAAAAAATGGACAACATCCAGGCTGCTTTACAGACACCATGTCCCTTGGGCCTTTAGGAGATGCAGGTGGGAAACTGGCTGCAAATACGTGAAGCTGGCCTAAAATATACCTAACCAACACAGCCAGCGGAACCTTTCTGAAAACGTTTTCTCTCTCTTCTCAGACATGAGCAACACACCAACACCCCATCAAAGGCTGTGCTGGGTTCAACCCTACCTTCAGGCCTGGCACAGCAACAGAGAAGCAGCAAGGTCCTGCTCTGCACCTGAAAATACAATGAAAATACAATAAAACACCTGGACAATACTTTAAATTATGTTTGGTTCACTGATTTATGGAAAACATATAAAACTTCCTTTCTTCTAACCATGCTCTCATGGCTTTCAGTCCCAGCCGAGAGCTCCAGAGGAACATGAGACACACAGCACCTCTGGCTGGAGAGCTCCAAAAGAGTATTTTGCTGCAATTTGCAGAACCAAGCGATGCAGCAGCAAAGCCAGGGATGAGTTCTGCAGGATTTCATCACCCTTTACTTGCCATTTTTAATGAAAAGCTGACATCTTAGAAAAAATTTACTGCTGAATTTGCTCAACCAAATTGACAGTTAAGAGCAAGAGTCCCCTGCTATTTTCAATCACACTGACAGCTGATTCTTTTTCTATAAGAGGATAGCATATTTGACATAAATATTTAACCAAAAAAAAAAAACCCTGTAAACATGAAGACTGGTAATTTTGAGCTTCTTCTACTTTTAAACAAACAAACTACTTGTTGGGCTGTCACTGGGGGACTTGTGATTTCCCATGTTCATAAATCAATCAACCATCTGGGACAAAAAATGTAACTAAAGGGATTCACTGTCTTCTGAGTCCCTTTTCAGCAGCATTTCCTGTGGATACTGTGGAGCTCATGAGTGTTTGTAGCATCCTACCTGATGGCCTACTGTTCTGTGCTGGAGAAGGAAGCTCAGGAAGATCATCATCCTCTGTAATTTAATGCCACCACTGCAGGATGGAACACCTCAGATAGCACCTCGGGTAAAGAGCATAAAGAGACACAGCACTGTGTGCATTTGGGACGATTTCATCCCCTTCATCCAGAGAGTAAATGTTGACCGAGACAAGACCTTTATCCTGCAGGGCTCATATATATTCTCTGGCTTTCCTGTACCTTTTCCATGCTGTGTCCTGAACAGAGAAAACCAATCTTTTCTTCCCTGGATTTTGAGCTTCTCTTGCCCTGAGTTTGAATAGAAACCACAGCTAACACTGGTCAGAAACTAAAGGGCTTCTCCTGTCTTACTTCAATTTATTTGTTTGTTTGTTTTCCAAATATAACTGCTTAAAATTTGTTTTCACTTTTCTGCAGCAAGCAAAAGTCAGGTGAATCTGGAGAAGGTTCACTCCTATACTGTCTAGAGCCATGCAAGAGAAAGTGAGCCATAAAAGCTGTGGATTGTCATTGCAGTTCAGGTAAAATAATTTCTCTTTTCTGTGAATCCCCTCCTATTCCAATAATAGTTCATATAATTTATTCAAATACAGATGGAAAAGATTATCTATCCCACATACACTCATAGATGGACTTGTCTGCAAGAGATGATTTCCAGGCTGCAGCCAGCACTGAACACAGACACCAGGCTAAAAATTTGGGGAGCCGCCTCCCATACCATCCCTTATCCTTATTACGGGGTGTGTAATTAGGTGACAGTTCACACAGCGGGAGTCAGGTGTATTTTTGATTTCTTTTCTGTCCCATGCATTGTGTTTCTTGTCTTTTTTCCTTTGGTTTTAATTCATCCTGTCTGTAATTCCCTTCTAAACAATTTATCTTGTAACTGATTTGCAGCTGGAGGAAACTGAGGAGAGACCGGGAGATTTGCCACGTTCATTTTACACCTGCTTGGTTACATCTACAGGGTGCTCCTTTTTCACGCTCATTGTCTCATGTCTCTTTCAATTACAGGCAATCTTCTTCAAAATATCATCTCTAAGTGGCTTCCCAAGGAGAGGCTAGCTGCTTTTTCTTCCTCGCATTTGTCTCTCCAAAATATACCATTAATAGTGTCCCTTGGGATACTTCAGGATTACCTTAGGATGGTCTTCCCCCACTATTTTCATCTGTTTTCTGTATCTCTTAATCTCCGTGTTGGGTTTCCGTGGCTTTCCCCAGAAAACATTTTTTATGAATTACAATAAAGCTGCCTCTGTTAGAAAATTTGCACCAGTGGCAAAGACAGCAAAAGAAGTGGTACTTTCAGGATACATAGATCTTGAGACTCTCTGGTAAAAGGGGCACAATTCGCTGTCAATTCATTTCTTACAGTTTTTAGTTCCATTTGCTCCCAGTCATGGCTACAAATGATGCTGATCTCAGTTCTGGATCTGTGAACAGTTAATGAGTAGGAAGTCCTTAACTGAGGTTCTTGGCGGCATCACAAAATAGTCTTTTTTCTAAACCAGAAATTAGAGCAGAGGGTAGAGCAATGTTTTGGCCGGGTTTGCTTGACCTGATAGTCCTCACTCTCACATGACCATGGACAGTGTAAAATCATTCCCTCAGTAAGCAGAAAATATGTTGATCTGCTTTTTCACCAAATTCTGGGCTAGTAGCATCATTTAGTACACAGTCAGAATTATTCAGCCCTCTTTTTTTACTGGCTAGGTCTTTTTCAGCTTTGGTTTTTGAAGACCCTGAGGATAAATCTCTTGAGCAACTTCCTGGGAAGGTCAGGATGCCCTTGCTCCCAGCTGGATTGACACAGGAAGCTTCAAAGCACTCAGCACCTATTTCTCCTTCCCATATTTGTCTGTGTCTTTCCTTGTTCTCGCATAATTCTATCACCTGGGATGGTTTTGACATGCTCAATCTGATTTAGTTTCCTTGTATTTCCCCAGGGACTCGAATTGCTCTTCATGCCCCATTTAGTTTTCCTTCAGAGAGAACACCATTCGGTGTAAATGTAGTGTCCCCAGCCCCAGGAACAGGCAGAGGAGTATGGACCAATTTCAAGGCTGCTCGACTTCTTCAGCCCTTATTTTGCTCCCTTCCATCCTCGCAGGATGCCCCACTAGACCGACAGAGTTTTGATAGAGCATCTATTTGATTTCTTTCATTTCATGCATTCTTTGCGTCGTCTGCTTGAAAACATGGCCCAGACACAGCTTTTGTCCCCTCATGCTCAGCAATGAGATGTCACACATTCTTGACCACACAATCTCAGCGTGCAAAAAGGAAAAGTAAAAAAAGATTAAAAAAGACAGAAAAAGTCTTCAGGCAAGTAAAGAGCATCGAGGCCTATAAAAAAGCAGGCTGTGTTTCTTAATCACCACCTGCTGCCTGCAAGAGCAGTATTTCCTTTTGTACTCTTAGGAATGACTTGTTTTATTTCCCTTTTTCCCCGGCCTGCAAATGCTCAGCTGACAGGACAGCAGGGCTTCCTCATTACCTTCAGGGAGACAGGCACCACTCAAAGCAGGGAGAGCAAATCCTCCGCCTTGTCCAGAAGCACTGAGATGAGAAATGCAGGCCCTGAATTCCCTCAGGATTTTCAAGTACGTGCAGCTCGCCTTGTTCTGAGGCCTTTTCCTCCCGCTCGGCCTGATCTGCTGCGCATTTGCCTCAGGGGGACAACAAACACCTGAAGCACCACACGGTATGTGGCATTAAAGAGGCTTATCTGCAAATGCTCACCTTTTCCCAGATGAAATTTCCTCATCCAAGATGGAAAATCGGGTGGAGCCTTATAATAAATACCACCGCAGTAACTGCAGAGCATTCCCAGCTGTTGGAGGTTGAGAGGGGCAGAATTTTTCCCCATTCTGTTGCTGTGCAACCAATGACCGGATACTTAAGGGCCATTTACTCTTTCAAAAGAGACAAAAGCTTTTGGCCAGGTGTGGCACGGGGACAAGCGATATGGGGATTGATAACAGAGCCACACTGGGACAAGAGATCTGGGGATTGATAATGGAGCCACTTGCTTGCCAGATTTTGAAGAGAGAGCAGTGGAAAAAGCTGCTCTTTTTTTTAGCTGTGACTGCAGAAAAAGCCCGGCTCTGCACTGCTTTTCTCTACCTGGTGGGTGAGCTTTCGCTTGGGAGAAGGGGCACGGGATTCCAACCCCCTTCCCTCTCCGGGAGGGTGCATTTTCCCAGCTGCACTGCAGCGGAACGAGACCCGCCTGCCGCCGCCCCGCGCCCTGCCTGCCACAGCTGCGGAGTTCCTGCCACCTTTTCGTTGCTGGCTGTCCCGGGTGAGCCCACCCTGCCGCTCCATCTCCCTGCTCTGATCTCCCTGCCCATCGCGTGCTGCTGCACTCCGCCTCTGCCCAGCCGCCTGCCATTATCGCCGCGGACCAACCTGACCTTGTGGCACAGCGCCACCTGCAGCGCCCCGGGAGCCATCGCACCCGCCCTGCTGGGCTGGGAGCCCAACAGCGCCCCTGCTGGCCGTGACCGTGACTGCACCAAAGGGACAGTGCCTGGTAGCCCAGGGACATCTGACACCGAGTTTTTGGTTTTGTTTGCTGCTTTTTACCTTGTTTACTGTTTTTGTTACTGATTGTTTACCTCATTATAGATACTAGTAAAGAACTCTTATTCCTTTTCCCATACCTTTGCCTGAGAGCCCTTGATTGCAAAGTTATAATAATTCGGAGGGAAGGGGATTCGCATTCTCTGTTCAAAGGAAGGTTCCCACCTTCCTTAGCAAACACCTGTCTACAAAACCAGGACACCAGCCAAGGCCAGTCCCGCACTGCTCTTCTGGGCTGCTGTGCCTACCCCATAAACTGTCAGAGGGAAGGAGCTGCATGGGAGCATTTTGGAGGAGTGCATGTTTCTCTCCCAGGCAGGCTTTAGAAATGTAAACCCATGTAGGAGGATCTGTGCTTCAGGGTGGCTCCTCTGAAGTGAACAACTTCTGATTAATTTTTTTTAAATACTGCTACAGGCTCCTCTTAAATTGAGGCAAAGTGTCTTCTACTTTCTTTTACAGAAAGGCATTGTATATTACACTTAATCTGATTAGGTGGGGAAAAATAAGCCAGCTGTGCTTCTAGGAGCTTTAAATATGACCTTTTAAGCAGCATTTGAAAGAACACTGTTTATATCAACTCACTTTAATGTGAGGTAAAGCACATTTGAACAGCTGGTTTAAAAAATACCACACAATTATCATATTATTGCAGACCCCTGGTTAGAAGGACACCTTACAGAGGGAAAAATATTTGAGCAAAAACTGCTGTCACCAAATTGTAATTTACTGACTCTGAAAGCATTAAAAGATTAGAGCAATAGAGATTTAAGATTATCCACCAAGGAAATGAGCCTTGAAATCTGTATCACAATGTATTTGGTTACAATTTCATTTCTGAGGGAAATTATATTTTTAAAAAAATCACATAAATCTTTTCAAATAAGGAAAGATATACTGGGGAATCAGGACAGGATTATGTCTCCTGGCCATTTCCTCCACCCAGAGGACTTTATTTTGCAGAGTAAGAGATGAATCGCCTTACGCATATGAACAATGAAAAGTCAATTCATCATTTTAAATCAATGGTCTCAGCTGACTCAACTGAGCCTTGGAAAAGGCCCCTGCATGTGATGGTGAAGGCTGCCCTGGATACAGAGTTTGGGCAGAGCAAGAACCAGACCCTCAGCCTCACTCTTTCTCCATTTTACTGTATCACACCTTTGTTTGCCAATGAAAGAAGGTATGAACATGAAGAGTGACGTTAACAACAGAGGTGAAATGGTAACCCAGCCTTGTAGTTTGCTCCATGTAAACTAAACCACACCCGACATTTAACTCATGGCCGGTATGATCCTCTCAAAGAGGTCAGGACCAGGTGCACGAGGAAAGGTTAAAGAGAAGGTTCAGACTGACAAGCAGCTACAAGTAAACACAAATGTTTAGCAGAACCCCACTCTGAGCAGGGTGTGTGTGTCATAGCAGAGCTGAAAATGAAAAGTGACAAACTGTAATTTGTGTTAGGCAATATGCTTAAGTGAACAGTAAAGAACTGGGATAAACTGTTGTAGGATTTACAGACATACAGGAGAATATGAAGCACTTACAAGTGTGTCATGCTGAGGAGAATCCTTCATTTTTTAAAATGGCTGGACAGTGGCATTCAGGAATATTTTGCCAGCTCTATTATTTGTTTCTTGATGGCCTGTGTCACCCGACATTGGGAAATTCAAGGCAAGGTTATACTTTGTTGCTGCTTTCAAATTGTTCCTTTCCCATTAACTTCTGAGTGTCAAGATATAAAGGATTTGGGGTATCAGGTGTCAGCTGGGTGTCTCTGAAGACAATTGCTGCTGCTAAGTGCAGAAAATCTGGGCCCTTTTCTACACTCTCAGTCCCACCCAAGCTCTCAAGACAAAACTTACCCACGACTCTAAATGGCAGGCACAGCCCAGCTGAGAGGTCAATACTGTGGAGAACAGATCACCTCAGAGAGGAGGATACCTGTCATTCACAAGATGTCCATATTGCTGTATACTCCACCCGGTGCAAAATGGCTCATCAAACTTTATCATCTGTAATCCAAAGACAGGTAGGAAATGAAGATAAAGGCAGGTAGGAGATGAAGTTAACAAGCAGCGATAACAAAATTCTCCCTTCCTGGAAAAGTATGGCACTTGTTTCACACTAACCAGCATTGGTGCACAAAAATCTACCTGACCCTGCTCATTCGGTCAGACCTTCTGACCAGAGAGCCCCAAACCAACTCCTGCCTCTTAGGGGAAGATATTGATTAACTTGTTATGGAAGCATCCCACCTTATAAACCCATGAAAATCTAGAGCAGTTTAATCCTTCTCATTAATGATTACCAGGGTTTTAATCACTTCCATTTTGAAATTCAAAACGGACAAAACACATGAGCACCTGCAATTATCTTTATGGATAATTAGGTTAGGGCACTTTACATAGATCAAGCAGAAAAGTTACAGGATTCAGGGACCAAAATCTGAAAATGCACAGGCTCTGATGCAAAATAAGATTCACATTTCCAGTGATGAAGACAATTAACCATGGGAACACAGGAATGTGATAGATTCACTTCCTCTGTAAGTGAAGATTGGATGACTTTCCCAATGATTTACTATAGCTCACACATGAGACAGTAGAAAAAGAGTAGTTATGAAATGACATTTTCCACTTTGTGCTATCATGATGTCCGAACAATTGCAATGACTCTTCCCGCCTTTACTGTTAACAAAATTTGCAGTTGTTACCAGTCCACATTTGGATGCTTCCTCACAGAATAAACTTTTAAAGAGGAAGTGGTATTGTTAAACTCTAGAGCTCAGTGGGAAAAAAACAGTACATGGCACATAGCTAGTATTAAAATTAAGTTGTTAAATCGGTATGTAAATATCATACTATCTATCATTCATGATTCAAAATGCAGCCAGGAGGACGGGAACCAAAATAACAAAAGGTATGAGCGGTAATTGTATCACTAGGCATCCTTTATGTCTCTAATAAAGTACTGGAGCTTAGTTACTGCTGAGAGGAGGAAAAGCTGATAGTACCCTGGTTGATGCTGCAGTACAAAGGAAGCAGAGAATCCTCATCTGCAGATAAAAGAGACACAAGCACTAATGAAGACATCCTTAAAAAAAAAGAACCCCTCCCTGTCTAGTAGCCTGAAGGCATCTTAAGTGAAACATCTGAGAATGAAAACCAATCTGTTTAATTAATGCTGAGCACTAATCGTTAACACCAATTACATAACAAAAACTATCTCAAGACAGGGATTCATGCACTAGGAAACTAGATACAGTACATGAAACAATAATTAAACAGCTGAACATGTTTGGTTCCCTAACAAGTCCTAGTACGTTTACGCTTGTGTAAATGCAGGATTATGTCCTTCAGCTGTGGCATGGATGAGCCATGGGGGATGGTAAGCTCTGTGATGTGGGACTTCCAACATCCCCTGTGGTGCTCACTGCCGTGGTTTACCTCTGTTCCCCTGGTGAAGCCAGAAGCTGCTATTCCCCTGGTGAAGCCAAGTTTTCTCATAATTGATTTGGCTTAACTCATCCCTGAGTCAGCATTTCGTAGCAGAACGAGCCAGAGCACAAACAGCAGCTGCTCACAGTCCCTTCTGAGGCAGCAGCGAGGTGGCATCAAAAGAAGACAGGAAGGAACAAGTTCAGGACACACGGAGGAGGTTAACAACTTCTAATACTGCAGAAGGTTGCAGATGCTACAAAATACAGCAATTCCAAAAGTGAAGAAATATCTGCATCATGGATGCAAAAGGAAATAAAACTCCTCTGAGCTGGAAATTGGAACTGCAAATGCCAGAAAACAATATGAAGATTGAGGAAGTAGGGAATGATTGCCTTGTTCATCTGGTCTTTCCCATTCCTGTTGCCTGAGGCTGGCTGTGGCTGCACACAAGACAGTCCTTTTAAAGCCATCATTTTACTTGGAGATCGTGAGGTTGGACGTGCCTTTTTTTCTTTTTGCTCTATTAGGAACCTATAGTGACCTCTGTAGGGCTCACTATAGAGTTTTCAAACAGCTGAATAGCACAGTTACTTGGTGGACATACATAATTCCACACCAAATGGCAAACACTGGGGCTGGTTGCCTTCTCTGTGGCACACTTCCATTTCAATTACACCTTGAGCCCTTTGCCTTCTGCTGCTGCAGAGCTGAGAGATCCTCTTCAGATGGAAAAGGCTCAACAGCTGCAGCCAGCTCTGCTCTCCTCACAGGTGAGATGAGCACAGCTCTTCCCTCTACCACCCAGGTTATGCACCCCTGCTTGCTGGGCCCTGCCAGCTGCGCCTCCGGAGCCACTCCAAATGAGCACATCTGTCCCTGGCACAGCAACCCTTCCTGCCAGGCACCTGCAGGGTTCCCTTTGCTCCCAGCACCCTTGTTCCCAGGTGCTGTCCTTCCTCTTTTAAGTCTAACAGAAAAGACTGAGCTGCCCAAAAGCAAACAACCCAAACGGATCATTTTCTTGTCTGACTCGGATCTCTGCTCTGTGCAAAGCTCGCACCTCCTGCTGACTGGTGGACCCCAGGCATGAAACTTCAGCAGTGTCTCCAAGAGATATAATAGTCGATGTTATCAAGAAGCTGCTGAGCTGCTGTGTCTGATACACTGCCCACAAAGCAGTCGCTTCCACCCAGCCTGACACAGCAGCCTGGATCAGCTGCTCACTCCCTTCACAGCGCTTAAAGATGCTCGCTCAGGTTAGGTAATCTGGCCAGAACTGGTTGTCTCAGGTCACTGTGCAAGGCAGAAGCCCTTTTTCTCCCTCCCTCTCTGGTTCTATTTCCTCTGTCTCCCCGCTAAAAGAATCAGAGCAGAATTTTGCTCAACCCATCATCTCCCTTCTGTTCCTGCTCCCCATTCACAGCACAAAAGCTTTCCTTTGTCAGATTTGTTGGTCTGTGACTGACAAGCAATTACAATAAGTAATTTCATTTCAGTGGAAGATAATAAAACGTGATACCATAACTACCCACAGAGCCCCCAAAGTATTCATGTTCACTCTAATAACCTGGTGAGATGCTGTTAATCTTGACAGAGGCTGCCCAGCAGGTGCTGGGGAGCTGAATCTTCATATTCTTTCACTGTTTGATGATCCTTCCACAGGGAAAGCTTCAAGCTGTTAAAATGCAATGGCCCTGCTCTATTTTTTAATTACATTTAGTTTATTAGAGGCACAATCAGATGCATAACTAATCCTGGAGCCTGCCCTACCTTATCAAGCGGGAAAGGGAGGTCTGACTCATTTAGGCTCTCACAATCTCGGATGCATGGAGCCGTTTCCCTCTGGAAATCAGAGGCATTGAAGGGAAATACGCAGTGGAGTGGGAATTCTGTTGTTTTCAAAAGCACATGATTTTTACTGATACTTCCCTGCCCTGCCCAGGGACCCTTTTGACACAGGTTGCCTTTGTTATCAGATATTCCTCCTAAAGCCAAGATGTGCCAAGGAAATTTGGGTGCCCAGTTGCCATTTAAAATTCCATTGGCCTGTCCCCTCAGGACCACGGTGCAAATGAGCTGTGTAAGGGTGAGGGGACAGATGCACTTGGTGCCAAAGGATTATAGGCCTCCCCTTTATGAAAACTGCCTTTCCCAGCACTGCAGAAACAACATTAGCTTCCCTTGAAATGCCACTCCTGGGTGCACAAGAGAAGGAGTAGGGAGAAAGCAGAATTTGCACCAGAAGCACATCAATGTCCCAGCAGTGAAATGGTGATGCTTTGAAAGTATTTTTGAAAGCCTGGGCATTTCTCAGCACATGCATCACCTTAGTGCACATCCAACCCATGGCCTCCTGCTCCTGAGAAAGCAGAATCCTATCCTGCCACAGGAGAAAAGACAAAACCAACCCCTCAGCACCGTGCCAGCAATCCAGAGGGGATCATGAAATGCACAGGACCTGCTGAGGAATGGCAATCTGAACGGTGCCCAGCACAGAGATCAGCCTGACCCTGATCTGTGCAGAGAGGAAAGCAGCAGGAGAGGGAGCAGGGTTCAATCAGACAGGTTTCCACAGCATCAATGGCACTTTTTGTGACAAACCTATTTTCAAACTTTCTGCAGCCACAAACACACAACCGTGGAGGTGAGAAGGCAGAGATCTTTCTTGGAGAGGGCTAGTTCAGGGGCTGAAATGCGAGGATGCTCCTTTTAAATTAAAGGGAGAAAGCCAGAAGAGCTGCTCCCAGGCAAGGGCAAATGAGCTAAAATGCTGCTGCTAAAACTTCCAGGTCCACTTGGGAAGGCAGAGTCAAGCTACAAAGGTAAACTAAAAAATGCTCCTCATTAAAATCCACAAGCTGCTCTTCAACAGTGTCTTGTTTGTGTTAAAGCCACGACTGTAATTAAATTGTTTTCTAAGCGCTTGAGAAGTAACTGAAATGCTTAGAAATTATCTGAGGAAATGACAACAATAACTGTGGGGTGTCTGTCTCAACCAGAAGGTGGGTTCCTGTGGTATGAGCTCTTCAGAAAGGAGGGTCTATGTGGCTCAGATCTCACTCTGTTCCACACTGAGAGGTGGGAAAAGCATGAGCATTGTTTCAGTCTTCTATTCTTCAACCAATATTTGTCCAAATCCTGTGGAATTTCAAGGGAACTCATTATTCACGGTGAACACTGCTCTGAAACACACTGCACACTTGTCTTGGAGAGCTAATTCCTCTGCACTCCTGTCATTTCAGTAAATGAAGCTTTAGAAGAGAAGAGTAACAGATATGTTCAAAATAGCTGAGCTGTGTTTTTCTCCAAATATTTCTCGAAGCAAAACTACAAAGTGTTCCTGGTATTGTCTTGAAATCTACATACGTTACATCATTAAATATCGTTCCAGTTATTCCAGAGGGTCTTCTTGAGTTTGCATAGTGAAAATGGAAAAAATGAAATTCTGTATTTCCTTCATATTGAGAACCTGGGAAATAAATAACCTTGGGCTTTCTGTCTTGCAAGAAGAGGTGATGTAAGAACAAACCAAGTGCAGCTGACTTACCTCAGTCCAAACCAATGAGAGAACCTCTTGCATAAAATAAAAAGGTCAAGAGTATAAAGATGTGATCTCAATGGGGAAGGGAGCCAAGAAAAGAGTTCAGTATTTAAATAGCTGATTAAATAAAATATAATTAGGGCTAAGTTGGCCCCTTTCCCAGAGTTCATAAACGCACACAAGGAACCTCCTCTGGGGCACGCAGCCTGACACGTGCCTTGGTTAAATCAGGCCATTTAAACGGCTGACCTTTTTTAGTGTCAGCTTCTGTTTGTTCAGCCCTCTCTGGAGCTACCCTTTCCTCCTGCTTGCCTCATGCCCTCCCCACCTTTAGACATCGCAGGAGACAAATTAAATAAACTGGAACTACAACAGAATGAGAAGTTCCAGAAAGCCTTTTTTTGCAATTTATTTCCCAGGTTTGTGGCGCAGCAGCCTGACTCCCATGGCCTCAGAGGGTTTGGTGAGCCCAGATTCCCAGAGTCTGGAAATCCCAAACTGTAGAAGACAGAGCTGTTTTGAGGGAAGCATTGCACAGAGCTAACCCAGGCAGGTATTTGCCCTGTTCTCATCAAGCTCTCAGCCACACCAAAGCCTCATTTTGCATAACTCCAGTGGGCTGATGTGCTCTCTGCTGGACTGGCACCAGCACCCACTGCTCTGATAAGCCTGAGGAACAGATTTCGAGCAACAAATTAAATAACCTGAGCACAGCCCACCCTAACCTGTTTCACGACTCCTAGACAGGTGGTTTTTATTACATTAGTCTATTCCTCAGGCAGAGAGTCAACTTCCCGTGTCAACACTGACCATATGGACATGTGGTCCATATGGCATGGAGCATAGGGAATCCCTCATTTAGAAAGAAAAATTCACACCAGAAAAGAACCTGCAGACTCATAATCACAAATGCCCAGAGAAAAAGGGAGGGAGAGGCTGTAACTGCATTTCTCTCTGCTTGAAAAGACCCACTAAAGTCTGATTCAAAAAACTTGAAGTCAGTGAGAGTTTTTGCACTGCCTACAGGAGACTTTTAATCAGAATTTGATTTGGGAAGAAGAGGGAGAATTGCAGACATCAAGAGCTTTCTCTGAAGTGAAACAATGCCTCGGGCCCTGGAGCTAGAGGTAATGAAAGGACAAATTATGCTGCACTGCTCAAGGAGATATGCACATGCACAATGTGTTGTGCAGGAGGCACCTCCCTTCCAGGTTGTTTGGATGCTTTTGTTTAATTCTGATTCCCGTCAAAGTTCATTTAAAGGAGAATAATATAAATTCAGAAAGTAACCTCCCATTTATATATGTGGAAAATTCGTCCATCCGGTAAGTCCAAATTCTAGTGAAATCACCTCCCAGCTATTTACAATGCTGCAAATATTGATTAAAATATATCTATATTCATACTGATTTTAGTCTTAATTGATGCTCCACATGTTTTTGCACACACGGCTGTTTTTACACTCTTCAGAGGAATACAATATCAGACACTTTGAGAGGAACACAGAGTGAGCACAGTCCTAAACAAACAGACCAATTCTATCCGTGTCGAATGGGGGTAATGGAGAGGATTTTGTAGGTTTTGTATCAGAGATCCTGAGAAATGTCTCAGGAGTCTTTACTATCCCCATTACAGCAGCAAAGATGAATCTGTGAGATGGAAGGCCATGAACAAAATGCACATAAATATTGTGGAGCTACCCAAGGTCAGAGAATAACTCACAGCAGCCTTACCAGACCTGCTGGGTTTGCTGTGTGTTTCTCCATCCGTCCTGTATGACATTCCTTTAAACTGTATCTATTGAATGTCAGGACCAGGCTGCCCACATGAAAACTGACCCTCCTGGCTGGTAGTTTTGCACTCACTTAGTCTTCCTTTCAGACCATTATGGCCCCAAGCTGGAAAGATCAGAAGAAACTGCTCGGAGATTTCAGCCCATTAGTCTAAAGGTAAAGAGCAAGATGGATGGAAACTCCCTTTCAGTGGCTAACTGGGGGTACCTCAGGACCTGTGAGCAGGCACTGCCATTTGCCAACATTATTTGCAACTCTGTCCTTCTGCAATAAAAAGGTGGAGTTCATCCTTCAGCCCCCAGAGCATGGAGAACAGCAGGAGTGCCTCTCGGCTGCCACCTTTCAGCTGCCTGCTCTGCCTCTCACCTCACAAAGCTCTGTCCCACCGAGCACAATCCTGGTGGTGCTCTCCTCACGGGTCACTCACAGCACTTGGGGCTGCTGGATGAACACTCTGTGATTCAGAAGGAAACTCTGCTCAGAAAAAAAGGCATGTGCTGGTGTCTGAGCAGCTCAACACACCACGCCGTGATATAAACCCTCTGCTCACCTCCACCCTGGATCAGACTCGACATGAGCACCTGGCAGAAAAGGAATTAAGTATGGTATAAAAGCAGGTTGATCAACTATTTAGTCAGCCTAAACTCTTTTAAAGGATGATAACATACCTAGCTTCACTGACATCAAGGTGCTGGTACTGTGGCATGTCTGAAACACTCCGAGTCTGCCAGGGCCCAGAGATGTGGTTTTGCTGTCCCAGTGCCTAGAACAATCAGGAGGTTTGCCAAAATCATGCTGAAGTCTCTGATTTTTTCCATCCTGCTGAGTTAGAGAGCTTACGGGTTACGAGGATATCCTCCAGATGTCCAGGTACAAAAAGGGCCCAGAGAAGGCAGCGTAAAAGAAGAAAACACAACTACCCACCTTGCCCCAGGCATGAGCCACCAGCCAGCCTGTTGGCTACCGTATGAAGAGATTCTTTGAACGTCCAGCTGTGCCAGACATGAAAAAATGACCACAAGGATATTTTTGTGCTAATCCCCTTACTGATTTAGATTCTTTCTCCTTCCTCTTTCTTCCACTTGGTTATTCTGATATGTTATTCTAATGTGTCAAAATTAGCAACAGTATATCTGTGATCAACTTCTCCTATGCCCCTACCAATTTTTTTTTTTTTTGCTATCTTCTCTACCCTGTTATATTTTGTAAGGGAAGGGTTTCCCTGGAGCTATTATCCACAGCTAACAACCTAGAGACTCAAATGTTCTTAAGAACACTTACCTCCTCCAGCGTTGCAGGAGATTTTGATTTCACTGAGGGACAGGGGCTATCCTGAACATGAACAGACCAAAACAGTTCATTCAAGGTCATCCTGATTATCCTCAATTGCCACGGTCCCCTTCTCCAGTGTATTTCATTTGCCCTGGTACCCTGTGGAAGGAGGGAAGCTGGTGTCAGAAGCAGGAAAGATGGGGTAGGTATTCCCCACCTCCGGCTCAAGCCACACCTTTGCCAGGCTCCTGCTCTCACTGCAGGGCAGGGACAGCTCTGCCTTTCACCCCTTCCTGAGAGGATGGCAGGTTCCAAACCTTCAAAACACCTGGCAGCAGTCTGAGCCACTTTTCAATGTCTCAGAGAAAGAAATCAAGACACGCTGCTTTCACCTTCCCTCCTTGAGATGGAGGTAACCCTGCCTCTGTCTCTCTCCCCCCACCCAAGAAAACTCCACATTTCCAAACCCAGGCAATGACAGAATGCAAAATGTAGATTCAGCACATTTTGTAATATATCTTGACTTACACATCAGCACAATGGTACTCCTCCTCTCTGGAAAAGATTCTGATTGCCCAGATCAATCTATTCAAAAGGTGAAGAGAACTTCCTTTTAGCCCTTTAACAATATTATCTCGGTCATCAGAAGATCGGCAGCAGGAATCGGTTCATTCCTTGCAAATTTGCAGTGTCTGCTTTTTTTTTTGCATGTGTGGTTTGCTTTAAACCTTACTTATATAAGGCTTATTTATCACAGCCACACGGTCTAATTCATGTATATGTATTTAGTATAAAAGCATTTGAATTAATGTTCCCAGCCTGTTTACTTTGAAGGACTGAATGCCCCCTCAGGAAGACATATTGATCTTAAAGGAGGCCATTCTCTGATGAACACTGGTTCCTGCAATATTTATGGCATCTGAAGCCTTTTCTCTCCTCTTGATCTTTTGAAAAGAGATCCCAAAGGAGGGTGACAAAGCTCGGAGAGTGGAGGAGGAAGAAGAAGTACAAGAGGGGTCCCTTTGCTCTGAATACAACATCAAAATGTAAACAGGAAGGTGATCAAGGACTGTGGTCGTTTCTAAATTAAGCATTTAAAATGTATATTAATGAATAGGAGAGGAAAAAACCATTGAGCCAACTTTGCAGATAATGTTAAAATGGACCAAAAAAAAGATCTGCAGCTTTGTTCAGTTTTGAAGCTCAGTCCTGCTAATTTAGGGCATATCAACCATGGTTTTGAGGCCAGCCAGAAGAACTGATGTCAATGAAACATCAGAAAGCCACCCCTTCACTGTCTAGCACTTGCCATATTTTTAATTACTCCACACAGCCATATTTTTTATTAAAAATAAAATATTAAATATTTTCTGACTTCTTCAGAACTGAGTTTGCCCTCCATATGAGCTGAGAGAGAGAGGAGTGCACACCTGATATCCATGTGACGTTCTCCCTCCTCCTGTATCGTGAAGGGATGTCACAGCTCCTGGCTTGGTTTCTGTTTCCATGGCATAGTAAAGAATGGAAAAGGCAAAGCACAAGCTGAAGGATCTAAAGGTCATACCCAGCACTCCAAAGTCTGAGTCGAAGTATGTCACTGAGCCACTGTTTTGTCCATATCATTTCCTGTCCCAAGATGAGGAACAGGGGATACAGATGGGGTGCCCAAAGAGGACAATANTTCTGTTTCCATGGCATAGTAAAGAATGTAAAAGGCAAAGCACAAGCTGAAGGATCTAAAGGTCATACCCAGCACTCCAAAGTCTGAGTCGAAGTATGTCACTGAGCCACTGTTTTGTCCATATCATTTCCTGTCCCAAGATGAGGAACAGGGGATACAGATGGGGTGCCCAAAGAGGACAATAAGGGGATAACAGAGGTTTTGAAGATGAAGTGCAGAATAAAGAAGTCGATGATGGCACACAGGCTCTTCTTTGTCCCTCTCCCAACCAACACCAAGGAGATGCACTTGCCTGCTCCAAAGGTTCTTCCAACACACTTAGCAGTGGAACGGATTGCCCCAAGATGTTTTTGTGGCCAAAAAGCTTTTTAAGAAGCTGTTACAAAACCCATTAGACACTTCTGTGGGTGTTTGCAGCTTGTGTGCACTCACAGCAATATATATCCTCAGCTACAAACCCTCAGATGAGTGTTACTAAGGAAATCCCTCTAATTAGGCACGCAGAGGTGTCATTGTGCCAGGTGTCCTGTGCTGACCTGCAGCTCTGCATTTCCACAGCTGCCTCTGTCAGCCCCCGCCGAGGGGCTGTAAAACATGCACCCAAGTCCTCTCTGCTTGAAAGGCTCTGCTCAGCTGGGCCAAACAATGCAGATGTGTGCCTGGAGATCAAGGGGGCATGGCAAAAACCAGAAGCTGCAGGGGCAAAGCCTGACGCCTGTCAAAGTCAGCACCAGCACTCCCCCTGATTTTGGCAGGGCTGGGATTTCTGCATTCATTTTGTTTCCACGTCAAGATGAGGGGGAGGGTTGAGATGTGCTGTCAAGAATTTTACTTGAAGAATTAAAATAGCCAGTTTCAGGTTAGCTTTTTGCTTAGTTACTCATTGCATCCTGTCACCCAAGGGCCTCTCTTGGCTGTATAGAGCACTTCCCTGGCTTAGTCATGTGGAAGATAGATGTCGGAGCACTCCTCTCATCAAAATGTTTGTTTTAAGGGGAGATGAGAAAACTGAACCATGGCAGAGGCTCAACAGGAGAGATGGGAAAAGGCGTGTTTACCAAGTGGTTCAGCATCAGAGAGATAAACGGACATTTGAGCTCATTTCACTACATAATGTTATTAGTTATATGAAATTAGACTGTCAAATACAGCTCTGTAAAATGCAAGGGGAATGCAAGAGGGCAAAAAGGAGAACGAACACACAGGGGACAAATCACTGTCACTCACAAAGGAGTGCCTGGCAGACTAAGAATTAAGTTCACTCCTCAGGGCAAGCCATCCCCAGCTGTTATAAATACATTTTAATGCCCCTGTCAAGAGTACAGCAAGAAAAAGCCAGCGTTCCCCAACACAGTGTGTCAGGAGTTCTCTGTCATTCAGAGATCTTGAAAACACCACATTTAGATTGCAGTTTTGTCACTTCTCCCTCGAGCAGGGCTCAGGCAGCTTCTCAGGGTCAGATGGAGAAGGCAGTGACTGTGGAGCACAGCCAGGCACAGGGCAGCAGCAGCACCTGCTCATTGGGGTCAGAGGAGCTGAAGTTCAGCCTCAAGTCCTGAGCAGAAAGCAGTGATGGTCCCAGTCCCCAGAATATGCAGTTACCTCCTTTTCCCATTAGTCCAGGTCCTACTGCCTTCCCTAAGCTGCAGCTTGGTTACGAACAGCTTTGGAGTGACTGTGAGCTAGGCTGGAGCCAATCTCTGCTAAAGCTACTGCTTCATTTTTCATTTCTGAAGAGCCCTGCAGCGCTTTCTTCAGAAACAAGTGCCAGGAGGGGATTTTTCCCCTTGCTGTTACACAGCTGTCAGTGCAACAGCTGTCAGTCCTAAATGCCTTCTCCAGCAAAATCAGAAGCATTGCTCCAAAATTGGCTCTGTTTGAGATGAGCGGCTCTCAGACACAGTTCCATCAGCTCAAGAGGAGCTCAATCACATCCCACCTTGTAAATGCACGTTTGGATTTCTGCTGCCTTTCCCTCTGGAATCTGGGTTTGGCCCCAGCTAGACTGTGATCTCTGAGCAGGTGGGCAATACATGGTGTTTAGCACACAGGAGACCAAACAGAGGGATAAAATACGATATAGCTGTGAATACGCAACTCAAATGGGAGACTATAAAAGAAGAGCTCATTTCAAATGCAAGCATTTTCATGTGGGCTACTGCAAGGTAACCCATAGCTGCTGCCATCCGAGGAGCCAGGCTCACAGGGAGAGACAGGCTTTGTGCTTTCCCTTTGGGCACAAGTCAATTTGTTCTCTTCCTTCCATCAGGCCAGGGGCACACCCATCCCTGTACCCCCATGTTGTACCAGCATAAGAGTTGGCAAAGCTTTGCTTTAGCCAGAGCACAGAAACAAAACAAAAGCACAAAACCACCAAGCCTGTGAAAGTCACCGAAACCCTTCTCAGGGCACTGACTAGAGAGCGTGGCTCCAACAATTACTCAGATTACTCAGGAGGCAGCGAACATCACTTTTACCAGCAGAGAAAGCCAGCATCAGCACAAGGCACAGACTCAGAGCCACAGCTCATTCCTTGGCAGGCAGATGTTGTCAAGGTGCCACTAAGTCACTGCTGAGGATGACAACAGTGCATTTGCTGCTCTTGCATTGTGACTTCTGTTGCTTTGCTGATGTGAATATCTGACCTGGTACAAACTGCACCACCTGCTTCAAAGGAGATGGACAACCACAGCAATCCACAGGGTTGCCAGGGCTGAGGGACAGAGGCATCCTCTTGAATCAGAAAGGCTTTGCTTCTATGATTTGTTTCATTCTCATTTTGTTTCTAAATGGCTCCTGGTTGCCTGCAATTGCCTCAGCAATAGCTCACGTACAGTAACACGCCAAGCAACCACAAAACACGTTGGGAAGAGCTATTTCCCTGGGCTCAGCAGCCCCCGAAGGGAAGTGTCTGCTGCCGGGGCTGTGTTCGTCCCCCAGTGATGCATGGCCTGTCTGAGCGCGGGCTGCGCTTCAGCGCGCACCCGTGCGAGGGGCACCCTCCATCAGCATCGCTGCTGCAGCAGCTCTTTCAGAGCCACGGTGGGATCTCATCTTTCCGGAAGCACATGCACGCGATTTACAACCTTCCAGGCAGCAGCACCACAACACAGATTACTTAATCCATCATTTCCCAGAGGGGGAGGCGGTTGGGTTGCTAAGGCACGGCAAGGTTTCAGTCGGGTGAGACTTGGGCATTGTCTATAGAAGTAACTGCTTCAAACAACACCCTAGGCTTCAGGGAAGCAAAACTGCATCCCCAAAACCTGAGGCCTCCTCCTGTCCCTTCCTTGCCCATGCACAGCCAAAGACTTCCATCAGAAATGCCACACCAGTGGCTAACGCACACAAGACACGGAGGTCCATAGTGAGTTGGCCTTATCCTGCACTTAGGGACACAGCACTGGGACCAAAAAAAAGTCCTGTGTTCCCGTGATACAAAAGAGAAAGTTTCCTGTGCTCAACCACGTGCCATTTTACTGTCACAGAAACAGAGAATTATTCAGATTGCAAAAAGCTCTAAGGCCATCAAGTCCAACCATGCAAAGTCCACCATTAGACCACGTCCCCTGGTGCCACATCTATGTGGCTTTTCAATCCCTCCAGGGTGGTTACACCAACACTCTGCCAGGGCCTGACAATCCTTTCAATGAAGAAATTTTTCCTAATATCCAGTCTAAAATAGCCACCACTGATGATGGCATAACAGCCTAAATGATTTTGAATTATGTCTCCATTTGCTATGAATATTAACCAGCAGCACAATGAGAGGAAGAAAAGTGTTTTCTAGAGATATATTTTCACTTGAGAGACCTGGCCACAAGGCTGTTGAAATGTAGGATGAAGGGAAGAAAGGGAAGAGATCATGATTAGCCTGACTCTGTCCTTATCTTCAAGCATATCAATGAAGACCTTAATGGAGTCATAATGAACATGTTCTTGGGTACATGTGCTTTTCCAGCAGGCACTGCAGATCTTGCATAAGACAGACAGCTCCATCTCCTGGGATATAGCTCAGTCCCTGGAACATTAACAGAGTCCTTGAAAGGGCTCATTCTTTTTATTCTATTTTTTCCCCAGTGTTGAATAATCCCCTGTGAAAGTATTCGGTGACTGTGTGGGAGTGGGGGGGAAGGAGAACATATTGTTTTACTTTTCAGACTGCAGCCCTTTGGAGATGTTTAACACAACAGTGCCAACGACCGTCTTGCAGACTTGGGGCTTAGAGAGACCATAATTCATTGGATTTCCCACTCTTGAGGGCACTGTCAGGCAGCCAAATCACTGTCCTTTCCCTGGAGCAGGTCAGTGCTCCTGGGGAGCTGCTACTTCTGCTCCCAGGAAAGCGCCCCCTTTGCTCTCTGCGCAGACTGGGGTTCCTGGTGCGTTTCTCAGAGAAAATCAGGAAAAAAGCAGCTGGATGCCAAACTGGAAGCTTCTGGGACTTTAGGGTTTTATCTCTTATGCTGTAACTGAAAGTCACTTGGCTCCTGAATCTGGGAATTGATGCACAAGGCCCACAATAAAAACACAGGGTTTGGTTAAGAATTGTTGGCTGAAATCACAATACTAATCCAAATGTGTAGGTCATATAAATGTGAAAGTCAAAATAATTTAAGAAAATACGTTACAAGAGTTAATAGCCAAAATTAATAACAAACTCATGGAAATGGTCTAAAAATACTTGCTGCAAGTACTTGTAACAAAATAATGACAAGATAAAACTGCAGCTATTTTTATTAGACAATATTATTGAGTTCTTATGAGGGCAGTGTCTAGCAGCTTTTGTTAGGGCAGGAATCAGTTCAAGGCACGCACGTTACACAGGGTATATAAATTTGTATTTTTGGAATACAAACCTTGTATCTTTGAAAGCGCGGCCTGAAGGGCTCTGCCAAAGAAATCCTATCAATCAGTGCTGCAGAGGACCTGCTGAGCAAGGCTGTGCACACTCTGCCATGCAGGTGTGACACTTCACACCAGAGCCCATGCCTCCCCAAGCACTCACTGGGACTGCCTTTCGATAATAAGAGACCTGGGCTGCAGCGTGTCAGGCTGGAGCTAATGGATGAGCAAAGGCACAATGCTGGAGGACATTAAAAGGCAAATCATAAAAAAAATAAAATCACTTCATGGCTTTACAATAAAAAGGGGCATATAAAAGAGGTTCAGAAGAGATTGCTGCTTTGTTCTAAACCAAGTCTGAAATTAGGTAGAATTTATCAGGCAGTTTTTGGGCCAGAGATACAATAAATGCTGATGTAGTTGTTACAGCAGGTCTCTCATCTATTGTTCAGAATAGAAAACATAAGCTTATCTACAGTTTATCTTTTCCCTTGTTTTTTTTTTTTCCCCACTGCTTTTCTCTTTGCTTTGAACAATTAAATGATGCTATCAATAGTGCCCTCTTTGTACAGGTACCCCACAAACAGAGTAGTGGTTCCCTGAACTGTGCAAAAATAAGCCATTGCATTATATGCTCCAGAGGGCTTATCAGCCCATGCCAGCAAACGGCTGAGGTCACAGAAATTGCCCTTAAACAGTATTAACACTCTGAGGAAGGACAGCAGGAGGTAGGAGGAAAGTGTGCAAATGTACAAGAAAACTAATTTATTGCTTTCTCCAGTAAGCAATTTATCATATCCCTAACAGCTAATGAACAGCTTGCTGTTTTCTTTTGCTGGAGTTATACCTTTAGTGGGACAAGAATTGATGTCTACCCAGTTACTATGCAATATTTTTCAAATGTGAACTCCTCTTTCTCATTTCAGAGCCAAGGCAGGTAGAATATAGAAGCTCTAGAATGAGATTTTTACAAAAATGTCTCACCACTGTGACTTCTCTGATCCTGGCGGCAAAGTGACAGCCGAACTGTGCACGGCTGCTTCTGGAACACGCCAGGGCCTCTGTGTCTGCGCAGGATGGGGAAAGGAAGGAGCACATCCAGCTCCATGGCAAGGGGAAGTGCTGTCTGGGAGGAACTTTAATTTGGCCAAGACTGTTCCAGCTAATATGGATTCCATAATGACTCCTAATGTTCACATTTCATTTCAAGGCCCTGTTCAAGATGCTTCTTGGCAGTAAAGCATTTGGAACTCACTCCAGGTAGGAGCATGCCCTTGCCAGGACTCAGAGTGAGATTTCAGGGACCTGTGCATAGCCACAATGCCCAGCAAGAGGGAGGTGAGGAGGGAACAAAATCATCCAGAGTCTGCTGCCAATCATCTCATATCCTCAAGGGTGAGGCTTAATAACCAATGTCATTAGCTTAGCTTGCTTCAAAAGTAGTGTTTAACAGACACCATAAAAAGATTATCATACAAGGTCATTATCTCCAGACTAGACGGAAAAGGAAGAGGTTAATTGGGTAGAAATTAATAAACAAAACAGGAAACAAACAATACAACCATGACCTAGAGGTGGGTAAAGCCAGATGCATTCCTGGGTTGGAAAACGTGCATTTAGACCAAATGTTTAAACTAACATGTTTAAATTAATATGCTTGAAAGAAATGTTTAGATTAATAGTGAAATTCTTTTACCCCATTCTTTAATAAATTGCAAGACTTTTTCAAAGCAAGGAGCTGAGGATGTTGGTAATATAAACATACCTCCAACAAAAAGCCCCTGTGGGCGTGGTCATCCTGGGCAGTGTATTTTGTGGTACCCTTAAATATGAATAGAGGGTTTACTTTACTCCTTTACTCTCTTGATCTCACAATCCATCAGTGTCTGCACAACCCCAGGTCCCTCTGGGCTTCCACCACAGCTCATTTCCCATGGCAACAGTTAGTGCTTCAAATGCACCACCAGGAATGAAAAATGGATAAAGAAATTGGATTTGCCCGTGCTTCTCATGCCAGACAAAAGAATAAGAAAGAGGAAGGGAAGGGAAGGGAAGGGAAGGGAAGGGAAGGGAAGACCTTCCCCCATTGCCAGGATGTTTTCTGGAGGAGTGAGGAGCCAAGATGGCTCGTTTGATTTCCTTGGAAAGGAGGGAGTTGGGGGAGGCTGAGAGCTGGTGCTGATGCCAAGACACTGTGTGGAAGGGAATCCCTGCTACCATCAGCTTGGGATTACTGCTGCACTGCCTTGCCAATGACCCCAACACTTCCTTCCTGCAGAGACAGAACCAAACCACATGAGATCGAGCCAAATTAAATTACCAGGTGGTGTCTGAAACATGAATGCATCCCAAGACTTCAGCAGCAAATCCTGATGTCTCAGTCATAGAACCAGAGAACAGTTTGGGTTGGAAGGGACAATAAAGCTCATCTTGTCCCAACCCCCTGCCATGGACAGGGACACCTTCCACTAGACCACATTGCTCACAACCTCATTCAACCAGGCCTTAAACACTTCCAGGAATGAGGCATTCACAGCTTCTCTGGGCAACTGGTTCCAGTGCCTCACCAGCCTCACAGGGGAGATTTTTTCCCCTCATTTCTAATCTAAATCTACACTTACTTTGAATCCTTTCCCACTTGTCCTGTGACTACATGCTCCTGTAAATAGTCACTCCATCTTTCTTGTAGCACCTTCACGTACTGGAAGGCCACAATTAGGGCACCCCAGAGCCTTCTCTTTTCCAGGCTGAACAATCCCAATTATCTCAGCCTTCCATCCTTTTGGGAGCAAAGACTGCCTTGCAATCATGACAGAACACATCAGCACAACTTGTGACAGAAAATAATGAAAATCAGATTCTTGATCAACCAGGAAACTACCCAAAGGAAAAGAGAGTTAAGGGTTTGGAGAAGAGCCCCCAGCAGACACATCTCAGCTGATCGACTAATGGAAAGGGTTGGAATAGATGAGGTTCCTTCCAATCCAAGCTATTCTATCATTTATGCCACAGGCTCTAAGGTGTGTTTGCTCTGAGCCACAAGCAAAAGGAACTGGGAAAAAAAAACTTAGCAGCATGTAAGAGGAAAGCAAAAAAGCCATCCTGGAACATCATGTCTGTCCCAGCTTGTTTCAGGGAGCTCCAGACATGATACAGGGCTGGATTTTGGGAGGGACACATGGATATATGATAATCCTCTAAGATTAGAGGATTGGGCAAGCTCACCTCACCCACAGGCACACTAGAGAGTCATTTGTGAAAAAGACTCCATCCCTTTCCAGCTCAGCCTTTCTAATAAGAGTTTGAAGTCTTTTCCCTCTGCACTGTTCTTCAGTCCCCATATATGACTCAGTACAGTGAAGACAAGACATCTCCAAAACCTGCAGTCCTAAAGATGTAGCAAATCACGTACCAAACAGCAGTGACACCTTAAAATCACAACTGACTTACAAAAGCATGGGCTTCTATTTTTGGAAGGCAATTCCTTACTTTGAAGCACCTTGTTTAAAAAAATATCAGTTTTTCCTCCTTTTGTTGGTACTTGTGACAGAAGGATCTCAAGGTCTCAATTACTCAGTATCTGCTGTGCTAATCCGGAGATACCGTGTTGCTGTCATCCTGAAACCAGGCACTTAATGAGATGATTGAAAACAGTAATCAGGCACTAGGTGAAGCACGAACCTCTGGCTATTTGGGATTACTGACTCTAAAGGACAAGTTGAATTATTTTTCCATTGCATTTGTTCACAAATCCATACAAGCTTTATATCCTTACTTCAAAAACAAATAAGCAATGTGCTTTGGAGAGTGACACTCACTGTCACAGCTGAGGCTACAGGTCACTGTGGCTGAAGCTGGAGGTACCAACACTCCAAGAGTGGAGTCGATGGACTGGTGAACATGGACAACTTACTCAGTAAGTCCTGCCTGAAGGACCTTTCCTTCCCTGAATTCCTCCTGTCCAGTCAGCTCACGTGGTGGTGGTGATATCCCCACACAGTATCCCCATGTTTTCCATGCTGATGTTTTCCACACTGATATTTTCCCTGGTGGGAGCACCTGTGTTTGCAGCTACAGTTTCTCCACAATCCCAAAGTGCCCTGTTCCCAGAGGCAGAAAGCACTCAAGTGCCCATCAGTAGATGAGCTGTTTACACTGGTGGAAGCAGATGGGAACAAATCTAACAAAAGGGCAACCTGCAAGACAAGGACTCTCATCCAGAAGCTTTCACAGGCAGGCAGTGAAAAAGAAAGGGAAAATCTAATGAAATAACCTCAATCTGTTCTGCATGGTAGATGCTTCTCTTGTCCCTTAGCATGAAATAGATGGCTGTAAAGGAGTACAAGTAAGAAACCACATGGTCTCTAGGAGCCTTGACAAGGAAAGAGAAGCAGAGCAGTCTCCATCTTGAGCTGAGGGGAAGGTATGAGTGAGAAGTAAAGGTCTATCGTTGATCTATCCTGCCTGTTCACAGGTAGGACGTGTACCACAGCTCCTGTACCCGACATGTCTGCTCCTTCCACAGTTTTCCTTCTATAGAAACAAGAACCACCACCAGGTAGATAAGCACTTCGTTTTAGGACATAAATAAGAACCAAAAGCAACCAGACCAGTTTTCCCATTAAATGCATATTGTCCCCATGAGGCTGAAATGAAGGCCTGGGTCTGAATGTATTGTTGACAGGAATCCATTTGCAGAGGCATCAATTATTATGACTGCAATAAATCATTTACAAAGCGCTGTAAATTCCAAACAGAGTTGAACAAACACAAGGCTTCATCATTACCCATTTCTCTTACAGCCGGAGCTGGACTGGGAAGAGGTGCCTATTTTAAACAGGATTGATTGGAGGTATTGTACTCTGGGACCTGTACTCTGAAAAAGGGCTAAACTTTGTAAAATAAAGGGTAAATCAAGGTTAAACCTCATTCAGGCAGTTCCGGGGCTGCAGTGTTAACCTGGAGCAATACCTAAAGGTGGTATTTTACAGATACCTTGGGAATGCCTGAAGGGGAGGTCCAGATAGAGCTCTTCTGCCATGGGGATATGTGTGTACAGAAGAGGTTCTCAGACCTCTGGAGATGATCAGGGAACACTCCATGGCATCTTCTGCCTGGCCCTGGAGTGTCACTGTGCTGACCAATGGCGATGTTCAGATCACCTGTGTAGGGACAGCTCTGGCCACTGGGAGTTTGTCCACCAACAGTTAGGATCCAGAATTCCTCACTGCACCTTTTCAGAACCAGAACTTGGGACAGATCCCGTGAGCGATGCTGTGTGAAGGTTTCACAAGCACTCACAAAGAAATGAGCATTAAGCAGTGAGCGTCTGGCCCGTGTCCCTGAGCCACGAGTGACACTCTGCAGGCAGCCAGCACAAGGGCAGATCCCTCTCCAACTGCTCCAGTGCTCCTCAGTCTCATCCAGCTGCTGGGACCCACTGCTGGGACCGAGCTTTGCAGCCTGTGGGAGCTTCTAGAGCTCAGCCATCACTGAGTGAATCCCTTCCTTACAAATCAATAAAGAAGCAATAGGTACATGGCACTGACATGAGAGAGCTGCAAAAGCAGCTTGCCTGCTTAAGTCATGTGCTCTTTGGGATGTATTTTCTCTGCCAGACTATCATTTTGAGTCCTGTGGTTCACTTTCCCTTTTTTTTTCTGGGCCAAAAACCTGCTGCTGGTTTCTCTGAGTCTGTGCACCGCTGACTCCTTTGCCTGAGCCAGCCACATTTGGGGTTAATTTCTGCCAGAGTTTTATCCACTGCAAGAGCCACAGGGGCATTTAAAACTTTGCAGCAAGCCACAGAGGCCTTGCTGATCATTTCGCCAAAGCCAGGGCTCTCTGCCCCTCACCCCGATCACACCAGAGTGACTCAAGCAAGACGGAAGGTGACGTGACCCTGAGGGGGATCCAGCCTCCTGCCAGTGAGATTACAGCCTGACCTCCAGGTTTGAGAGGCCATCTGGCCCAAGAACGAGCCCTGGACTTCATGTCTCTTCACAGGGCCATCACTGGCAATATAACAGAGCAGAATCAGCTCATTTGGAAGCAATGAAAGCTGAGATCCAAAGTCACAGGACTTGGCACTGACGCTTGACCCCTGAGCCAGCAGAGATTTTCTCACACAGACATACCTTGAAATCGTCCCCAGTATCTGGCAGGGATCTGGAGAGACATGCTGATATATTCTGCAGTATGCCATATATCATGTTTCTCTGCAATTTAAAGAATTGCTGCATCAGCCAAATCTCCACAGAATATTAAAAATATAAAAGAATTTATAAATATTTCACATTCAAATTCCTGCTAACAGTTTGCAAACATCCTGATGCAGCATAATGCAGCTGATTCATTTCCCACCGTTTTGGGGTACATTTATCAGGTTGTGTCATTGTCCAAGTGTTGTGGGCAGCAATGGCTTTCTTTGGGGTCCAGGTATGGCACCTGGCCCAACACATTCCTGGCCCACAACCCACCCGTGAGGCTTAGTCATTGAGCTTATTACAGGGAATGGACTGCTGGGAAAGAACCATGAGGAAGGGCAATGGAAGGGCAGGCTCACATGATGAACAAAGTCTACTGAAGGCATCAAGAACTGATTCCCTTTCTCCCTCCCATTGCCTCCTGGGAAACCTCTGCCATGAATTACTCCCAGCCAGGCTGTCAGTCCATGTTTCACACATGGGCCCCTGGCTAAACTGTGAACCTTGGGCTGTGCATCCATTCTAAGCCAAGGAGCTCCACCTTGCCCCTGTGCTTCCAGCTAAAACAAGCAAAATGTGCTCTCCTAGCATGGACAGCAAGGGGGGCTGCAGGGGGGCTGGAGCTTTCCAAGCAAAGGACAACAAATGATGCTGTTCCCATCAGAAAAGACACGAGGCTAATTAACTTTCTGTCTGTCTGATTCACATGAAGGCATGTGAAAGATGTTTTGTTTCCCCCATTTTCTTTCTGTTCTGCTGGATCTGAAAGCACGTCTTTGCATTTTGCCAGATGGTTTCCTTTCTGGGGTACGTCTAAGTTATTTGTGAAGGAAAAAAAATGCACAGCTTGCCTTGCTTCCCTAAACCCAAAATAAATTCTAAACACGTCAGACCTACTCCTCATTGGCCCCACCTGGCACAGGATGAGAAGGTGAAGAGGGTGGATATTGGCTTCCTGGCTTGCAGCACAGTTCATAACTCGCTCCTGCCTGCCAGCTGGTGTCAAAGCGCTTGGCTACTCCTTGTGAGAACCTCTCGCTGTCCTCCTGCACACCCCTGCCCTGGACCCACAAGCTCCATGAGCCTGGAGCAGCTTCAATGGACCCCAACCATCTTACAAGAGAAGAGTGCACCCCGATGGCAAGAGGGAGCCCATGGCCCATGGAATTTCAGACAATACTCCATCAGGCAAGATTTGGGGAACATTTCCTGTTTGCAACCCTGTCTAAACAAGCCTTCTCATTTTCCACAAGCCTTTTGAAATCACGTCCCTTCGAGCTTGTGGAAAAGTCTGAAAGTACAGAAAAGTTCTATCCAACTCAATCAGTGGCAACCCCTACAACAGAAAGAAGTAAGCCAAAGCTCTTGCCCACAGGTTGGGAATTTTCCAATTCAGGCTTTTGTGACTCCCACCCATCTGCACTAGTACAATAGCAGGGCCATGTTTGGCTCTGTGGCAAACTCAAATGCAATTGGCAGAAATGGGGAAAGAGATATAATTGTGTTTCTCCAGGGAAAGTGGTCATTAGGAGGGTATTATCTGGATGGTGGTTATATAAACTGTGGCTGAATGAGCTCTATTTACAATAAGAAAAATTGCCAGAAAGTGATCAGAACATATGCGGTCTGATGAAAAGGCTGCACTTGAGCAACATGAAAAGCCAATAATCTGTGAGGAAGTAGCTGTTTGATAGCTAGGAATTTTAAGCAGGGTTAGTGCTGGGGGGAGGGGAATTTCAAATCTAACCAAAATATCAGTTTCAAAATTTCTCTGCAGTCCCAAATCTTGTGTGAAATTCAAACTACCAAACAGAGAGAAGGCTGCTGCAGCCCACGGGCCATGTTCAAACCTGATTTAGACTTTCTGCAAATCCAGAAAATTACAGTAGTGCATCCCCTGCCCATTGGCATGTGACAATTTCGCAGAGGCAAATCTTATCCTCACACATTTGCTACCACGGAGGTCACACTCACATGAAGGAAGGAATCTGTGTCATTACACCACATTTTGTCCCATTAAGTCAATGCCAATTGTGGCATCTCTGTAATGACTTGTACCAGTCCTGAGACTCAGGCTCTTGATATTCCTTCTACACTTAAAGCCACAAAGCTCTGGACCAGCCCCAGTCCAATTCCTCTTTCACATCTTCATGAAAAATATCCTGTGAATTACAAGAGAAGACACATGAGGTTTTATCTTTGATACCTGCCTTCAATGCCCAGTCCCCAGCACAGATTCAAGAGTAGTGTTTTTCCCTAAGATAACACTTTCTAGAACAAGACATAATAACTTTTAGCATGATCTTCATGCATTTGAAAGCACAGACTTTCCTCTCTACAAGATGTGTGATTCCTAGACAGCAAAAATTAAGCAGGATGATGCCACTGTGGAGCTCGAACCCCTGGTTTCGTAAAGGTCTAAGGCATAAGAAAGCTCCTGTGACCTCAAGCCCCTCCACACAAGCAGTCAGAAAAGTGGGTCAGCAATTCCCTGCAGAACAGGATTAATTTTGGAATTATACTGGAGAAAGATTCAAAAGGCACAAGTTTCAGTCCTTTATCTCCAGAGATTTCCCTTCTCCTCCGTCGTTGCCAAGAGTGCCAAGACCCACAAGAGGCAGTACAGCATCCTCTGCAGACACAGCTATTTACTGACACCAGCTCAGTGACTGTGGAGCTTCCACCTCTGCACCCAGGGTAGGTATACACCTTCTGGGGTTTAGTCTCAATCTTTTCATGCTTTTAAATTTAAGCCTCCAAGTTAAGGTCTGAGGAATGTCTTCCTTATAGACCATTGGCCATATGCCCCCTTCCCACACCGTAATGGTCACCTGCAATGTTACACACAGCATATGGAGGGAGTTGGTTGCATTTGTTCAAGCCTTGTTCCTTCACATGGTCAGTCCTACACCTTCCAGTGCAGGTGCTGACACATGTGGCTGCTATCTTCATCGTGCTCATCGAGCTGGCAAGACCAACTTGTTCCTAACTTCCAGCTTTAGAGTACTTACAGACTGACAGAACTTACCCTAGTTTCCATGATTGTTATTTTCCTTCTCTGTTCAGCTGGACAAATGAACACTGCACTCCCTGAACTGAAGAGGAAAAAAAAGCACATGGATTGTTCATTAGGAAATGAGCGTTCATCTGATTTGTGAGGAATGCAGTTTTGCTGGATTTCTTTATTTTACACATTGTTCTGTCAAAACAAAATCTTCCAGCTGCCCCACGATTACACAAGGTTGTACTTACTCAATATTTATCTAGGTGATCTTTAAGGAAAGGATGGGCTTTGAATAAAGTGTCTCCTTTCGTCTCAGGGTTAATGGTGAGCAACATCCAGTTCAGCAGTTGGCTGGAGATTGGTTTTGGAAAAGTGACAGTGAGATGGTCCAGCTGTTCTGCCTATTTGTATTGTTTGAAGATCTGATGCCAAAGCACTGGGCACAAAGGAAATTATTTATATAAAGCTGTTTGAAATTGTCTTTAATTTATCAGCTTTCAAAATAGTCCCTTTTTTTTTTAACACACATTCTTGCAGCACTCATACTATGAGATTTGAGGGCTTTTCTGCTGTGTTAATAAAAACAAAATAATTTTCAAGACCACTTCTTGAAGTTAAATAAGATCAGCAATTTCTTTTCAAAACAGAAGAATAGCCATGTGCCATTTCTAAAATGGTGCCAAAACTAGACCAAAAAAAAAACCCCAAAAAACCAACCTCACTACATAGAACACATCTATCAGCCATTTGGATGCTGAAGTGTTCTGGTAAAAATCTGCTTAGCATAATTACACTCTGTACAAAGTTCCCCATCAGTTCAACCAGAAATTGGGTGCTGTTTGTCCTGTCGTAGCAAAGAGACATGTGGCATGGGACACATCTTTAACTGGATGCCTATTTCACTGGTGCTACTTGGTTCTTAGCAAAATACACAGAACACCTGCCGTGCCATTCATGAGTGCATCACATTCCCATGACAGCTGGCAGCCATTGCTTGCTTCCTAAAATATTAGGATATATGTATTCCTGCTTCTTTTCCCAGATGCAAACAGTGAAAAGAGAATCAGCCCAGGGAGAGATGAAGATAAGCTACACATCTATTTGATCCTTTCATATCTGAGGAAATAATCCTCTGGGATCTCCATAACCCCAAAGAAATTAATGGAAAGTCTCCCAAGAGGATTGAGGCCTCAAGTTAGAAACTCCATCACCATCACAGATATTCACAGGTGTATTCTTACAGCACTCTAGCAGAGCAGGGCATATTTCCTTTGTTTCAGGGAGGGACTGAGATAGCAGGCAAGGTTTGAATCTCATCAAGACCTGAAATGGCCATTGCTATAAAGTACAATTCACAAAAACACACAGCCATGGAACTTCACCCGATCTGCACCCTGAGGTATTTAATTTCCTAACAAATCTGATCCTAGGTGACTGCTGCTCTGAATGCCACCTGCTTTCTGCAGCTCCTCTGCCTGTTTAGGTGTCAGGACCAGCAGATCACCATGGCTAAGGCACCAGGGTCTCACAGATGCCCCGGGGCACACCAGCTGCCATGGCAGACTCACATTTACCACCAAGGCTGGGGCTTCCCTGCAGAGCAATTATTATTGGAGATTAGGCATAAAAAGGAAAGAAACCAGCAGGACCTTGGCAACCCAGGGTAGATTTGCAGGATTGGCAGCAGAGGGGGAGGCCAGAAAGGAAGCACAAAGAAAAAATGGCCACTAAAACCTTTCTGCTTGTAAGCAGAGCACGTTTTTGGTTGTGTGACTGAACAGCAATAAACAGAGAGCCAGAGACAATAAGCACAAAAACATTTTCCCAGAGCCTCTTCTCAGGTTAAACTCAATTTCCCACTAGCTTGTCATTACTTTGATTACAGGACTGTTACTGGTCGTGTATCATAGCCCGAGGTGTAGCGCTGCCAACACAGAGTGCATCACAGCCCCTGGCCAGGCAGCATTCCTGGGAAGGGCACTGCTCCTACTGAAGCGGGCTAGAAAACTGCTCCAACCTGGAAGAGACCATTTGGGGAGCAGGAAACTGCACAGTAACATCACACAAAGAGAACCATCCCAGAGCTTGGCTGTGTTAGAATGGAACACAAAACCCCAGGTTTAAGCCTTGACCTTGCGTGAGGCTTGTTCAGTGAGATGGGGTGGGGAGGCTGCCCAGGCCTTCTTGTCCTTTCCCTGTGCCCACCCCAGGCCCCAAGGGGAATAAGGGGCAGAAGACAGGGATGCTGTCAGCTTGCTGGTCTGTTTTCACACCTCAGGGGCCTGGGATGTCCAAAGAGATGCACAGAAACATCCACAAATCACACCATCCATCAATCTCCTTTGAACAAGCCACAGAGGACTCGGCCAGGCCAGCGCTGCAACAATTCAGAGCTCCTGCTGCCAAGCCAGCTTCCCACTGTCTGGCTATAAATCTGGCTCTGACATATGCATATGCCATGTTTTCCAGCTTTCTGGCCTTGTATCCTTTATTTTGTAATTCCAGAATGATTGCAGCTAAGGAATACTATCTCATCAAAATGCCTATCAGCACACTAACTTGTAAACACTCATAATAAGAATGGCTAATAAAATACAGTTTATTAGCCAACCTTGTACAGTATTTTTACAGCCTTTTCCACTCATCATTGAGAAAAATAAATCCTTTGCAGCTGTTGTGAAGCTGGCATTGCCACCAGACTCCCTTGGTCTCACTTGTAACGAGGTGAGTAATTAAAGTCCTTACAGGAGCACTAGGGTTTTTTATTGCCCACCACAATCCAGTCCTCTGCTCTCTGACTGACTCAGAGAGGAACTGCCACAAATATTTTTTCCAAAATAGATCAGCGACAAGACTTGCTTTTGTTGTGTTACATGATGGAAAAATTCAGCAGCTCAGCTGACTGACAGTCCTTGTTTCCTGTCCCAGGATGCCAAGGAAAAATCCAGTGACCCCTCAGAAGTCTGGTGGCTTAAAATCCCTGGCTAGGATTGTGGAAGAGCTGCCCATGAATTACTGCAGTTAAAATGGTAACAAGCAAATATCTGGAAGTAAGTAGGATAAGGGGAAACCTTCACTACAGGAAGTTCTCAGGAATCATTCTGGAGCGATGGTGGATAAGTGACTATTTGTTTAGGTTTTAAGCAAACGATAAACATTTTGCTTTTATTTATGCCATGATCTTGCTTGTTCTCAGCCACCAACTGGGCAAATGAACCACAAGACAGGAACATTGCAAAAAGCTTAAACCATTGATTCAAAAGAGAATGTTTTCCTTAGTGGAAAAACCATGCATAGGCTTCTCTAGAACAAGAAGCTGTTTTGTAGCAAAGTCTGTTTTTTCAAAGGTACTTGGTGAAGTCAATTATCATGATATATGGAGTTACTTTCCATGAGGTAAACATAAAACCAAATGCTTGGCAGTAAACATAAACCTCCTAAGTTTTCCTCCTCCTTCTGTCCTTTTATCTCTTTTTATTGCCACATTCAGAAGTATAAATTGGTAATTCATTGAAAAATGAATGGCAACATTTACCAAAGTGGCACTATTCACTACCCATTTTACTGTGAAGAGTCTGGTTTTAGGAGCTTTTTTCTTTATGTTTTTTAACACAAGCATAAACAAAAATGATCCTGAAAAGATGACTAAAATTATTTCCCCTCTTTACTTGTTTCATTTAAAAAAAGAAGCACTTAAATAAAACCACAGAAAGGTTTCTTTGTGCAAATACTTTTCCTTATCAAGTTCCCAGTGTGGCAAGCCAGCACTGCAGCCTGGAGGATGTACTACAGGTAAAGAGATGTGCCCAGGGAAGCTGGGAACCAGCCAGCAAAAACCCTCAGCAGCTTCAGGCTGGGATCCTTACCCAGAATAACAAAAACCCTTTTGACTCCAGGTACTAATTCAGGCCATTGACCCGGCTAAGGCAGCCAGATCATCAGAGGGATTACCCCTCCGTAGCACCCAAGCCTGGGGTACACTTACTGCAGTGAGTGTATGATACAGCAAATCAGCCCTTCAGACTGCCAGCAGGGCTCAGCCCAGAGCAGGGTCTGCAGGGAAGGTGAATCACTGCTCGTGACACAATTTACGCCCCTGACAAAAAGAAATAATCCTTCCTTAGGGGCGAGTGAGAAAAGTGCTGGGCAGCAGCTCTGCTCTGACGGGCCAGGTTGGTTGCCCAGCAGCCCCCGAGAGTTGCCCTGCAGAGGAGAGTAACAAATCCTCGAGGAGGAGCTCCAGGCTGTCATCCTCTCCAGCCCAGATCACAGTGATATGCGCTGCTGCTTATTACAAAACGCTGGAAATACAGGTTCTGCCATAGTGAAGCTTTCGAGATTCACCACAGAGCAAAATCTTTTCTTTTTGGTCTTCCTGAGGCTCTTCCTTCCCCCAACAAAAGGGAAGCAGACTTGCAGCTGAACTGAGCAACTGAGGGCATTCCTTGCGCTATTGCCACATTTTAATGAAACCCATTTTATTAATCATTTCACAAAAGAGAAGTAGTTCAGCTGGACTGCCCACATAAGTTAGCTGTGACTATACTCCTTACACTCTAATTCTTCCATTTCTACATGGCAAATCACTCCTACCTTCTGCTATGTCCTGGAGCTGAATAGACAGTGATAACTTCCTGTGGGACAGATAATTAAATTAAATGCATTCAATTCCAGAAGTTATCACAATTCAGAAGGAGGAAGTCTTTGTCAGCTAAACTCTCACAGTGTGTAACAAAGGGCCTAATATTCTATATAATTTATATAATGACAAGTGTATGAAAATTGTATAGGATTTTTTCTCTAACAGCAGCATCCTGCATTGAGAGAAAACATCTCATTATAAATACATCCTCTGAAGCACTCTAACCCTCTAAATATACAGCCTAAGAGTGAAGTCACACTGTATTTAGCACTGTAGTATTCTATTTTATACGGTACTTATGCAACCCCACTCAGCAGATGCTTTAGGCAGTGCCCTTGAAGGACTCAGACATCCTTTAAGTCATCCTCTCACCAGTGGACAACCACTCGAGTGGAAATGTGGGCAGGTTTGGATTAGGTTCTCTGCATAAAAGGATTTTATACAGCTGCCCATTGTTCTGGGTTAGTATCAGCGATGAAAAGCCAAACACCTCCACTGTGCATGGCATGGAAAGGCTGCAGGGTTTGTGTCACAGTGACCTGAAAAAACCAAGGCAATGAGCCCTGCTGTTCAGGTGAGCTCCAGAAGCACTGCTGCTGTGCCTGCAGCTCTTGGAAGCTTCAGAAAGACCCTTGGGGAAGACAATTGTTAAAGTGGGTATGATAGTGCAGAGATCAGGGGTTTTCTCGGGGAGATCCCAAGTGACAAGGATGTCAACAGACAGAGAAGGAGATGTGGCTGACCTCCAGCAAGGTGTGCTCTGGCTCTTGGAGAAGTCTGTAGGAATTCCAAGCACCAACCCAGGGTCCAAATCACAGCTCTAATGACTGGAAGGTCAAACTCAAGGCAAGCAAATGAGTGAGAAGAGTGTCTTCAAAAAGCACAACAGCAGCCAAAGACAACTAGCATTATTGACAATAACCCTTCAGTAAATCTGTAATACCTCCTCTCTACATAAAATGAGTTCTCAGATTAGCACTAGAAAACCATTTAAAAAATTATATACAATACTATCCCTTAACGCATGGGTTTGAAAATCTAACCAGTGTGGAAGAGGCTTTCTCTAGCCTCACATTTCTGTTTCAACACTGGGAGAAACCCTTCTATTGAGTTAATCCTGATCTGCTGAAGATGATACATTAAATCAACACCTGTCAATTTTCAGTAATTTCTCAGAGGGAACAGCCTTTGTGATGGATTTTCTCTGGCAAGGAATGTAACAGAAAGGAATTGTGGTAAACGAAGGAATTCTGCTGAAAAGCCACTCCCAATTTAAAGTAGATAATGAGCACCACAGCTAGTGTGGAAGCAATTAATTCTAATCACTTACGAGACAATAAAATTTAATTATGGGTTCTTTGAAAACTAAAAACCCAACAATTATTGTTAATAGGCTTTTCTTGATGGCAGATAGGGAGCAGAATTTGTTGAGGCTGGTTTTCCTGCAGTTAATTTTTTTTAAAAAATCAGCTTTCAGTTAGGGATGCCTAGGCTTACATTAATATATAAACCAGAGCTATTGTGCTTTTCAATCCCACAGGACCAAAACACAATCTTCGAGGAACTCTTGGATATGCTTTTATGTAATTGGCATTCTCCTCTCTGCTGAGGTCTCAGATCTTTATTATCTGCTCAGGGGTGCTTTCAGCTCAGAACAGCTGGACGTCTCCAGCTTCAATTCAGATCAATTCTTGGTAGCAAGAATGGAAATTTTAAGTGTTTGCTTTGCCACACACCCATTCAGGTGGTGTTTGTGAGCCTGATGAGGAGCACCGGTGGTGTGGCCCAGCCCCCACCACAAGCAGGTGACTCCTGCTGTGTGTCCGTGTGGCTGTGGCCCACATCCACTTTCTATCTGCACCAGGTGCTGCTGCAATTTCAAACTGAAAAGTACCTACTCTCCTCCAGTCTAGCAGCCTGTCTCGCCCAGCCTGAACTGCATGAGGTGGGAATTCCTAAAAAAAATTGGAATTAAAAAATTTGGGAATTTCCCTAGTGACTTTACTGTCAATGCATCTTCTGCCCGGCTTGCCCAGAGTTCAGAGGGTGAATGGCATTACTGTGCTGTGTGTCACTGATGCCCAGGATAACACAGGCATACACCTCCTCCTCAGAACCATGCCAGGACTTCTTTGCTCACCCACACTAAGCTCACAGCCATGTTTTGCTATCTGTATGAAAACTGCACAGGGACATTCCTCACGAGGCACTGCTGCTGAGGAACCAGGAGCCCGGGGATCCAAATGAGATATAAATGACACAGCACTGCTGAGACCTTCATTTCAGGAGAAGCAGCTCAGGCTAAACTGCAAAATAGATAAATACTGGTACCTTTATAGCTCTTGGAAGAGCACTACAAAAAATTTCAAAGCCTATTTCAGGATATACTAAGAAGTCAGCCCTGCTTGCAGTAAGAACACAGTATTTATGTGCTTTCAGCTGGTCACATAAATTAATTTGAAATTTGACTAAAGGTTCAGGTTTGACCCTCAGCAAAGGTCACATTTTAACCATTTCACCTCCACCATTTCATTTCCCATGAATCCTGAAAGGCAACAAACTCTTCAACCCGTGCCCCATGATCCCTAGTCAGAACATAACCCACTTTTCTAAGAGCTGTTCCCAGTGCTCCTGTCAGAAGGGGATGGACTGTAATGCCTCAGAAAGAGTGAATAGCAGAGGGCCACTTTAAGACAGAATGAGGTCTCATTACTACAAGAGATCTTGAAGGAGAAGAGCTCGGCAGCATTTAGTAATGCTCAGGAAGTCAGAAAAAAGAACAAGATTATCTAGAGCTGGAAGAGCAAATATTTTTCCTGAAAAGGCACCTGATTCTCCACATGAATATCTTGGGTGATCATTTACCCCAGAGGCTAAAAGTAGTGTAAAATCAGCACAGCAACATTATGCTGGCTTTGCACTGGCACAAGCAACTCTGTAGAGACCACCAAAATCACATATCCATACGAAACTTTATGGTATAGGTGTAAAAAAATTGATGTTTAATAACAGGATACTTTCCCTGGGAGGATGAATTCTGCCAGAACTACAGACTCTTGGCACTCCTTGCAGCTCCTTGAAAAACAGCTACACTTGCCACCCTTGGATATTGTTTTAGAAAATCCAGAGCATTCATCCAAGATTATGGTAATCCCAAAGCATGAGCATTACTCCCTAGCAATTATTCATCGTTTCGTAAAAGTTCATTATCATAAGGCTTGAACATGGTTTGCAACAAATGCTTTTGTCTTTCAGTTTCATCGTTACAAACTTCCCTAAATTAAAAGGGTTTATCTCAAGTGGTATTATCAGCCTGCAGAATTCAATATATTTTAATTATGAGGATGAGTGAGAGTTTAGCCTACCTAGCTAGTGACAAAATATCATGTTCTCCATTTAATTAGGCCACATCAAAAGGCTCGTATTTAAATTCTCTTCAATCTAAGAGTGAAACAAATGTTACAGCATAACTAGATTATTCCCTATAAATTACATTATGCAGTGGTAGACATTGAGATGCAGAAGGAAGAGAAACAGAGGGTTTGGGAACTGCTTGGGAACTGTTTGGGAACTGTTTGGCAGCCGACTGCTGTAGCAGAGCAGATTCCCATGTCGTGCAGATGGCTAATGCAGCAGTTCATATGCTTCACATGGCACGGCAGCACCTCCTGTCCGTGCAGAGGTGGCAGCAACAGCATGCGATGGAAGCTTCCCAAGGCCCAGGCTGCTCTGACTGTGGCTTGATGTTAGAAACACCATGAGCAGAAGGAGGCAGAGGTGCTCTCTCATTTACCACCTCGTGCTGGCTGCCGCATGAGCCCGCCCTCCTGCTAGGGGTGCTGGCCTCAGACTGGGATACAGCAGCAGGTGTGCACCGAGCCTCTGGCACTGCACACTGCAGTTGTGGGGCTCACTTAGTGCAGTGATAACTTCCAGTCCCTTCCCTATTTTCACTGATCCCTTTATTACAAAGATACAGAGGTGCTGAGCTCCCAGACAGACTCCTAGATGCCTCTGATGCAAGTGCAAAGAAACAAAGCACAGATAGACTTTTAAACCTTGAGAGTGCAAAATATACACGGTATGTGGGGGAAGGAAAGAAAGATGCCTTAAGGCTGGTGGTATATCTGGAGATAGATATATATATATATTTACATACATA
>VZRL01006033.1:529-29384 GCA_013397895.1 Origma solitaria
CTCTGCATCCCCTGGACTCCATGGGCTGCAGGGGGACCACCTGCTCCCCCCATGGTCTTCACCGCGGCTGGCAGAGGGTTTTCAGTTCCAGCACCTGGAGCATCTCCTCCCCCACCTTCTCCACTGACCTTGGTGCCTCCATGTTGTTTCCCTCACATATTTTTACCTCCTCCTCCTCCTTCCCTGGCTAAAAAGAAGTGCGTGCTCACATTGTTTTGATTTCTTCTTAAATATGTTTTCACAGAGGTGTAACCAACGTCTCTAATTGGCCCAGGTTTGGCCAGCAGCATGTCCATCATTTTCAGAGCCATCAGAGATTGGCTTTGCTGGACATGGTGAAAACTTCCAGAACCTTCACACAGGACACACAGGAGCCATCCTTGTGCCCCTCCCCACCCACTAGCAATAACTGGGCTAAGCAAAACCAATATAGGGGCCAGCTGGGAAATCTTTGGGATGGGCACAGGAACTGCTGGGTGCAGACACCAGCACCAGTCCAGTCCTGGGGGTGCACAGTCCCTTCTTCAGATTCACAGAATCACCTCTGTAAAGGTTTGGGTTGGAAGGAACCTTAAAATCATCTTTTCCACCCCCTGTCATGGGCAGGGACACCTTTCTCTATTCCAGGTTGCTCCAAGTCCTGTCCAACCTGGCCTGGAACACTTTCTGGGATGGGGAAGCCACAACTTCTCTGGGCATCCTGTGCCAGGGCTTCACACCCCTCTCAGCCAAGAATCTCTTCCCGATATCCCATGTAACCCTGTTCTCTGGCAGTGGGAAGCCATTCTCCCTTGCCCTGTCACTCCAGGCCCTTGTCCAAACTTCCTCTCCAGCTCTTTTGGATCTCCTTAAGGCACTGCAAGGGGCTCCAAGGTCTCCTCAACTCCTTCTCTTCTCCAGGCTGGACACCCCCAGATAACTCTGTCTCTGTGGTTTATGTTTCAGTATGTACAAGTCTGCTTTTGGAGTAAGGCAGAAAATGAAAAAAACTTTTTTTAGCCTTCTGCTCCAGGACTCCATCCCTGGGCAGAATTTTGCTGCCAAGCCATCACCCTGAGACAAATCTGAAACATTTTTTTGATGATGTGGTATGTTCTGGTGAAATAAATTGTCAGGTAAGGGGCATCTTCACAGGAAGTGAGAGGTGGATGAAATTACCCAGTGAAACAGGATGGAAGCAAATGCCAATAAACAGAAGCCTGGCACCCCTTCCAGGTGCTGCATACCTGGCTGGAAATTTGGAACTGGCCAGGGTGGCCTCCTTGGGAAGAGAAATCTTTAGCAGTGCAGCCAGAACCACTCATTATGAACACACATGCCCATGGATCACCATCATGGAGGTATTTTGCAGAGAGGGTGAGGTCAGCCTTGGCAGAGGGAAGCCTTTCTAACCTCAACTTGTGTCCAGGTGGGTGGAGAGGAGAAGACCCCCAGCTCCCAGCCTGCAGGGTTACCCGGGTTACCCATCCATTTGACATCACCTTGACGGGCACCTGGACAACCTCACTGGGAGATCTGTTTTCCTCTAAGATCCACAAAGGTCTCCTTGGGGTGTCCCATGGGATCATCCCAAGTGCTCGTGAGGGCAAGGGAATCTCTCCCTGCTGTGTGGTGGGATGGGGTGTGGAGCAGCACAGCTCCCTGCAGGATCTCTGGCAAGGAGGGTTACAGTGGCACCAGGGCCTCCAGGTGCGGAATGAGGGGTTTTAACCATTCCTGTTTTCCCAAGAAAAGACTTCTGCCCAGTAAGAAAAAGGGATCTTGGCATCTGAACACATTTCCACAAAGGGAAGCTGCGTTCTTCTAGCCAGCCTTTCTCTTGGCACTGCAGGTTAAGGTCTGTGTTGCCCTGGACATCTGTAGGCTCAGAAAAACTCAAATTAAGGAGCAGTTGACACTGTAAATTGTTGCTTTTTAGGGTTCGTGTGTCAAACCCCAGGCAGGATCATGACCCGTGTTCAGTGCATGTTTCAGTGACCAATGCTAAGCAACAACAATTTATTTAATAGAAAGGAAAGCAATGCAGAACACATTTGGATTTTCTCTATATCATAACGCCTTTTGCATTGAGAATGAAAGATGTGTGCAGCTTTGCAGCACGATCCAGTGGATTTAAGAGTAAGGAGATTCCAAGCAAATTCCTAGGTTCAGGAGAAATTTCATTGCTCTTCGATGAATTGTTCATCAACTTCTTTTACATTCCATGGACTGCACAAAAAGAGGAAAAAAAAAATTCAGATTTTCTTTCTACTTATATTCCCTCCTCACTCACTCTCAACCCATGCATATTTTCCTCTGACACAAATTTTTCCCAAAATAGCAAATGTCACATGTAGTCACATTGGGACAGCTCTGTGCAGTCTTACCTGTGAGTGGGAAGAGTGTTTCCCTATTGTTTTGGGAAAATTAGGGAATTAAATTGATATCCCTAGATGTCGGGGTGAATGCGTTCATTCCTGAGTGAAAACGGAAGGCTGTTTTTCACATGATTATTTAATTTTACAACACTGTGGCCCTTTTTGCACACACTTGGTGGCACTCAGAGGCCTCTGGTCACCCACTCAGCACAACAGCCTGGTTCCACAAATGCTAGACTTGGATATTTTGCTCTGGCACAGGAGCTGTGACGGGATCAAACAGAGCTGAGACAGCACAAGGCTGACATCTCTGATGATATTTTATCCTTCTTGCTGGAGCAGATCATGGTGAAAGAGCACTGTGGAGCTCAATTTACTGGAGTCCAAAGAATTACAGAATATCCTGAGTTGGAAGGAACTCACAAGGATCATTGAGCCCAACTCCTGGCCCTGCACAGGACAACCCCAAAAACCCCACCATGTGCCTGAGAACATTGTCCAAACGCTTCTTGGTCAACACATAACACCTGAGTCAACACAGAATACTTGACTCTCCTCATGGGATAATAGATTTTTTTCTCCTTGTATCTAATTTAAATATTCAGTAACATCTTGGGATTTAGGATACAGGCAAAACATTTAATATTTCTCTGCCCATCCTGCAGATGAGCCTCGGTGAATGCCAAACTCACTGTTTGCAGCAGGAGCGGAACCCAAAGCAACTTCCAACTTTAACCAGGTGGATGGGACATCCTCCAAAGTGACAGCTCCCTCGTTTACAGAAAAGCATTTCCCTCCGGGGTGAAGATAGACCTGAAACAAGGACAAAATATTTCCTTCCCCCTTGCTCTGCAGGGCAGGGAATTGCAGTCAAAGGGTTTTCCATTCGTCCCACCATGGCTGTTTTGAGAGGCCATGTGGGTGGTGAGGTTACAAAGCAGGTCTAAGCACTGGACTGATGCATTAATTCCTGTCTGGCTTCTAGCAATTTTAAACAGAAGTGGTTAAAATGCGCTGGGAATTTTACTTCAGGTGCACAAAAATCCCTTTCTAGCGTCTCTTTCCCATCTTACCTGGAGAAACCTGGAGCGCCAAGAAGAGGAGAGAAAAGAGCAGGTAAAGGATCTTCATGGCTGTGGATTTGCTGTGGCACTGTAAGGAAAAGGACCGAGAGAGATCTAAGACAGGCAGTCCCTGGGATCTGCAGTCTTCCAAACTACACAAACACTGTGTCAATAAAAAATACATCTATATGAGTTTTATCTTCAAGCTTTCAAAAATAACCAGTAAGACCCACAGGAAATTGTGACTGTTGTGTGGGGCAAGATGCTTTCAAGATGTGCCCATTAGGTCACTTTGATAGTTTGGCTGCTCAGATTTCTGTTACGTTTTGCAAATAGTCCTTAGCCAGAACAGAATCATGGAATCACTCTGGAATGGCTTGGACTGGAAGGAACCTTGAAACTCATCTTGTTACAACCCCCTGCCATGGGCAGGGACACTTTCCACTATCCCAGGTTGCTCCAAGGTCTGTTCAGCCTGGCCTTGAACACTTCCTGGGTTGCAATTTTAACTTTATTTTTAGCTAAATGATTTTATCTAGTAAATAATCAGCATTAAGCAAAATGAGGTGATATGGCAGTCAAAATTACAAACTTTAGGGAAAAAAAAAGTTCATTTTCAAATGTTAAAATTTATCAAGAAATAACAGCTGAAACCAACTTGCTCAAAATCTTCAGTCTTGGTCTACAGGCAGCAGTTCTAGAATGGAAATGCACCATAAAATCAGTTCCCATTTGAAAAGAAAATTTGAAAAGCAAACGTGATACGTTTATTGGAAGAGTTTAAACTAACATCAGGATTAGCTTTATAGGATTAGATAGTTTTATAGGATAAGATAGCCTAGAAGTATGCTTATGGATACAGAAGTGGCAGTAAATATTATATATTCTGGCATTAGGGAATGTTCTGATCTGTCACAAATTATGTTCTCTTAAGCAAGGAAGGGAAATGAGATTGTGCTGAAATGTCCTATTGCTGCAAACAGAATTTATAGAGGGTAACCCAAAACTGTTTCAAAATTAGTGCTAGAAGTTAACACGAGTTTCTATATATTTGAAAATATCAGGAGAAATAAGGAGACAAAGTTAACAATTCTGAAAATGAAATAAGGATCTTAATGTAAAGACATAGATAAAAAATATACTATATAAAATATGTATGATGTACTATATTAAAATAGATAAATATACAATTTTATACCTATTATGTATTACAAATATTATACAACTATTTATAACATTTTCAAACAATATATATTTAATGGAAATATATATATATATACCAATATGTAGATTTCCACTGAAGAGGCCACCAATGTTTCTGAGCCGCACACCTTTTTAAGTAACCTGACCCAACCTGATATTTATTTTTCCTGGAGATTTTTTATTAAAGCATTCTAGGTATTACCCAATATTTTAACTACTTATTCAACATGTCCAATTTTCCAAAATCTTAGATTTACCTTTTAGTAACAAATTGAAATTAATAATGCAGAGGTTTGGGGGTTTGTTTTAGGATTGGATTTCTGAGGAAAAAGATAAAATCTGGCATTGAAAGAAAAGAACTGAGACATTACCGGGTATCAGGTGAGCCCCGAAGCCAAACAAGACCTGCTCGTGGTCCCTTCCTTCCAGTGGCCTTTGGCTTTGGGGCTGGGATCCTCTTTTATAAGGTGTGTCCCAAAAGAGACTGACAAGTGCTTTCTCTTCTCAGTCATGCATTGAACCAATCCAAAAATTACCTTTTTTTCCCTGGTGGCATCTAATCCAACCAGAAACCGTCAGATTTTCACTTCCCAATGATAAAACTGGATTTCACTCCGAACATGTTGAAGCTTTTTTTTCTGGAAAATCCCAGGTTTTTGGTGCAATACCTCTTGTGACACTCATTTGTGTAAGACACGTTAACCCACCAGGGTATGTGTCAAACATCTTGGGACATAGGTTGAACTGTCCCTGCTTAGGAGCAACTTAAAACCTTGCAATACAAATTGTCAGTGTGTTCCCTGCAATCCCAGTTAATTTTCTGTTCCATAAATGCAGAATAAAAGAACACAGAATGGATATATGGAACTAAAACATTGTCCATTAGCTTCCTGGCCAGTGGCCACTGAAGATGCCTTAGTGAAACAAAATGCACTGAAATAAAGTGAATACATCATGGTTATGTCCCTGGATACCCTTCCAGCTGATGGGAAATATGTAAATTTAGGCAAATCCAGTGCCAGTGGATGTCTCTGGACCTTCAGGCTCCAAAGCTCCTGGTTGAGTTTTTTCCAGGACTCTGATTTTTGGTACTTCTGTCTTCCTCAAGACTTTCAGATGATCTCTCCAAAACCATATTATGCTGTAGATGAGCATTCAGTTTTTGGTTTTCTTCTCTCTGTTGACCTCTGCTTCTTCTGCCATGGGAAGTAACACCCAATTTCTGCATGGATGGAGCATCTCCTGTGGAGAGATGGAGAGAGCTGGAGTTGTTCAGCCCGAAACAGAGAAAGCTCCAGGGAGACCTTAGACTCCGTTTTAGTATCTAAAGGGGGTTTATAAAAAGGAGGGAGAGGGACTTTTTAACTGGGCAGGTAGCAACTGGACAAGGCAGAATGGCTTCAAACTGACAGAGAACAGGGTTACATGGGATATTGGGAAGAAATTCTTTGCTGTGAAGTTGTGAAGCCCTGGCACAGGTTGCCCAGAGAAGCTGTGGCTGCCCTGGATCCCTGGAAGTGTCCAAGGCCAGGCGGGACAGAGCTTGGAGCAGCCTGGGACAGGGGAAGGTGTCCTTGTCTACGTCAGGGAGGTTGGAATGAAACAGTCTTTAAGGTCCCTTAGAATCCAAACCATTCCATGTTTCTGTGCTCCTAAGATACGAAATGGTTTTTCAGATCATATTTTACTTTGCACCTCCCTTCAGTCAACAAACAAATATTGTTCATGCAGTATTTTAACATGACATACGAAGTACGTCATAATAGGTAATGATACATTTGCTAATTTGAATTATTGGTGTTTATAATTGACCAGGACCTCTGCAAATGTCATTTTATGTTACAGAACCTTTAATACCAAAATTAAACTTAAATATTTTGATTGCTGACTGGCAGTTTAGCTCCCAGTGATGCAATTTTTTCAATACTTTGATATAAGGTTCTTAAGTAGAACCATAGAATAGTTTAAGTTGGAAGGGACTTTTGAAAGGTGAATTAGTTCAAGCCCTCTGCAATAAGCAGGGACATCTTCACTGAGATCAGGTTGCTCAAAGCCCCCTCCAAGTATGCAGGTACACAGAAGCGTACAGAAATTATCTGTATGCGTGTGAAAACATGCCTACAAATGATTTCTCATGAACAGTCTGGCATGGCTTTTTATTCTCTACATATTTTATATGTGCACTGTCTCTGCAATCAGAAAAAATGATAATCGAATTTCTGGTGCATCTGCCAATGTCTGGCCATAAAACTGAAAAATGGAGGGAACAAAATTGCAAAAGTTGCAATTGCTTCAGCTCTTGCCAAGTGTTTGTGGTTAAATTGCCAACTGTTACTGTTACCCAACCCAATTCCTCAAGGAAAAAAAAGGCGCATCGTTAATTTTTACTGTCTGTAAAATCCTATGTTCAAGTACTGCCAGGGGCTTGGCTTTAACACTGAGCATCCTTGGCACTGTTTAATATAAATTCCACATGGTCACAGTCCTATCACTGCCATTCAAAATACCTCTGCCTGGACACTGGGAATGGAGAAGGAGAGGAGGGATGGAGCACCTTTGACAGAATTCAGCAAGATTTTGGGTTGTGGCTCTTAGGGTGGATGATCTTTCTATCCCCATCTGCAGCTCGCGTTCTTCTGAGCAAAAGTCACTTTTAAATATTATGACAGGGTCAACATTTTGTGTAATAATACAGTGCTGAGGAGTGGCTCTGCCTGATGCAGGTGGGATAAACTGTAAAGGGAAATGTCTTCACAAAGAGGCTGTGGAGTGTCTGGAGAAGAAAAGCCTTCCACCCTTTTAAAATCAAGATGTTTGAGTAATTTTACCAAGATACCTTCCAGAGAGGAAGGAGGATCTTATCTCCATTTTGGGAGTTTGTATCTGTCACAGAAGATGAAGGCAATTAGGAGCAAAAATGAGAATCTCAAACTCTGCTCCTGGTAGCTTTCTCTCGAATAAAAAAATGTGGCAAACATTAGGGAAGTCTTTCAGTAGTATTATCCCTAATTAAAGTGCTTCAAGCTGTACACAAAATATATTTAATGAAGCTCAGTACTTTAATGATTATGCAATTATCTTGAGTAAATTATGAGATTAACATCTGCATGAACAATTCTGGCTCCATCTTTTGACCTGTCAGCTAATTAAAGGTACTGGGGTACCAGGGCAGACCCCCACTCTCTTTTTTGAGAACCACACTGTGACTGGCAGTCGTGTGTGTGACTAAAGCTCCTTGGCACAGGCCAGGTACCCCAAAATTTCTGAAATTCAAAGAACCCTTGTAAACCAAATCAAATTTTCTAGAGAAAAATGGCAGGAGTGATCTCACCAAATTTCAGATGTCCTAAAAGGAAATATCGAAGTCCAAGCTATTTTCACTGCTCTTTCTTTATAGATAATGGAGAGAAACTGTTCTGTGGATTTTTAACAGACATTTGCAATAGGATTGTTAGAAATGAAATGTAAAAGTAACAGTAGGAGTAGAAGAAAACCAGAAGCATTGCAGGAGGAGATGTTTTGCAACAAGAGCCATGAGCACTAATTTTTCAGAACAGCACAAGTGGCAGCTCTGTCTCTCACAGAGCCAGCATTTGCCCTTCAAAATTTTTAAAAAATATTTTGGCACCTCTCCCAACCCACTGAGAAAGTCATTAGGAGTCCAAACCATCTGAGTTTGGTAACATATTCCATTGGGCACTGTTCTTTGAATGTTTAGCAGTTGCTTCTGAGGAGGTAACAGCCAAACCACTATGCTGAACATCCATAACTTTTGGAAATACGCTTCTTATTCTCTTTCTCTTTATTTTTATGGGGTTTTTTTCTGGTTTGTGTTACTGCTGTAATTCAAAATGTTCCTAGTTTTCCTTTACGTAAGGTCTACCCAGAAGTGACATTTCTCAGATACCTCCAGGCCCTCTGAAGGAAACATCTGGATATGTCTTGGTTTTATCTACACTGCTAGGCCATGAGTGCAGGGAAAAGGAGACAGAAGCACAGATTCCAGCCAGTATTTTGTTTCTCTCAATGAGAAAGGAAGGTGCACTTTGAGACGGCAATGGCTGCTGCTTTTGGTCCTGAGGGCTCCTTATTTATAGAATCACAGAATGGTTTGGGTTGGAAGGGACCTTAAAAATCATCTCATCCCAACTCCCTACCAAGAGCAAGGACATCTTCCACTATCCCAGGTTGCTCCAAGCCCTGTCCGTCCTGGCCTTGGACATTTCCAGGGATCCAGGGGCAGCCACAGCTTCTCTGGGCAGCCTGTGCCAGGACCTCCCCACCCTCACAGGGAAAAACTTCCCCACCTTCCCTACAAAAAATCACCCAGGGTTCAACCATATGAATGCCACCATAACTGATTTTATTAAATGATAGGAAAGAAATAATTTCCACAGTGTTGCCTGGTTTATGCTCATATTTGCTTCACTGCAAGGGAAGATTGTGAGGGCTTTTCATTCCAGAAGGAACTGGCTCCACCAGGAAAGATGGGATCAGGGTGATTCCCAGAAGCTGTTCAGTAGAAGCAGGAAGGATTTCCAAGGAGAATCCAGGGACTCTTCAGCTACTCCACCCCCTGCACGGTGAAGAAGAGAGAGTCTCAGGCTAGCCACCTGTAGGTTTTCTGCAGAGGTGTTCTCCTTGTCTCATGATATCAGAGCAGAGTCTGCCATGGGATGTGAATTGCCCCTCTGTGCCAGCAGGTTTGGCACTGGAGAAGTGGGACAGGATGGTGGCAGGAGCTGTGCCTTTTAAATATTGCTCTGGAAAAAAAGATGAGGATATGAGCCATTCCCACAGTGCTCCCTGCCTTTCTACTCACCTTCTGCAGCAAGAATATCCACCGCCGCATGTTCCAACCCAGTAATAGGGGCGACGACAAATCCCTGGGAAGCAGCGTCCGTTCTGGGCGGCACAGGAATCATCTAGCCTGGGGAACACGAGTTGTCCTGCACAGCACAAAGAGAAGGGTCATTTACCGTGAAAGTGAGCAAAAGTGAATGCAGCCTTCTTCTTTCCTCCCCTCACTCCTTACCTGCAGCCCCTTGGAGCATCAGGAAGAGAACGACCAGGAGCAGGTGGAGGATCCTCATGGCCACAGAAGGGATGGGAATTCTTTACCTGCACTGAGCAGAGAGCACGAGGTTGAACAGTGGGCAGAGGATTTCCTCCTGACCAGGAGATGAGGAACTGCTTAAATAATGTGCCCGGAGACACCAGAGCCAAAGTCTCATAAAATACAGTGGATTCGAACAAAGAACAGAGTGAAAACTTTATCCTTGGAAATATTAACGATTCCAATTCATCCATCTGAATGATGAGGGATGAATTGGAATTGGAATACAATCTGACCTAATAATCACTGCTTTAAGCACAGATTCAGACTAGAAACTCCTGGACTAGCTCTAAACCTAAGTTATCCAGAGATTCTATGGTGCTTTGGTGTTGTTTTCTTAGTTTTGTTTCTTTTTTAAATTTTGATTTTACTGCAGTGAAAAAAAGATATCCCAGATCCGTTCAATGCCAGGCAGGCTACAGAGGTCCACAAATTATTTCCCTTCAACATATTGAAATACACAAAGAGTACAGAGAATGAGCCAATCATAATCCTTAGGAAAGTCTAAAAAAAAGACATCTGTATCTTTTCAATATTAATTGAGGTGGCAACTGTTTTAAAATATTACTGCACTCAGGCAAGGTACATGGCTCAAAATGCAAAGCTGAGCTGCTCTGCTGGCTGGGTGTCTGTTTCTGGAGGAAAACAGATATTTCTGTCTCTGATGTCTCGAGGGAAGGTTTCCAGGTCTCTGTTCCTCTTGGAGGTCAGCAAACCCAGCGTCCTCCTGGAAGCCCTTCAAGCAGCCAACCAACCCATGGTTCTACAAAACATGTACGCACAGGAGGGACTCGCTGGAGTAAGAGAAGAAAGGGTAAATCAAGGCAGAGATTTGAGAGTGATGGAAGGAAAAGAGGTTTATAAAGATGGAAAGTAAGTGTGGCTCTCCAGAACCAGGCAGAGTTACCCAAGGAGGAGGTGGAGGATCAGTGCTGCTTCTGTTCTCCTATGGGTGCACCAGACCTGAACTTGCCTATAAAGGGTTGGGGATGTGCCAATGCAGTCACAAGCCAATGGAAAAAAAAAAAGCCTTTTCCAGCCTGTATTTTGTTTCTTCCAATGAGAAAGGAAGGTCCCCTTTGAGTCTGCTTTCACCACAGAGCCCCTGAGCTTTGTGCAACCCATCTTAGACCATCCAAGTTTGTGCAAGACACGTTAGACCACAGGGTGATGTAAAATACCTGGGAGCACGCAACGACTGCTCCTTCTGATTCTGAGGGCTCCTTAGCTGTAAAATCCCAGAATGGTTTGGGATGGAAGGGATCTTAAAGATCATCCCATTCCACCCCCTGCCAAGGGCAGACCTTCCACAATCCCAGATTGCCCCAAGCCCTGTCCAACCTGGCCTTGGACACTTCCAGGGATCCAGGGGCAGCCACAGCTTCTCTGGGCACCTGTGCCAGGGCCTCACCACCCTCACAGGGAAAAATTTCCCCTCCTTCCCTAGAAAAGAATCACTGAAAATGTCACCAGCTTCCCCTGGTGACTGCTGTGGTGCTATACAGATCTTCTGGACCAAGGAGCCAGGAAAACCAGAAACTTTGCTGTTTCATAGGGATGCCACAAATGGATAAGGAAGAGGACAGGAATGGGCTGGTTCTCCCTGTGTGACTCTATATGGATTTTATGAAACCTCAGGGCTGGAAATATCTTCCTCAAGATATATCAACTTTTCAGCTGCTTGAGTGTCCTGAATGAAAAGGCAGCTCAGATGTCCACCTTCAGGTTAGCTCAATCTAGGGTTTGTTCCCAGATGGGTGAACTCCATTGGGATAAATCATGGCTTTGCAATGCAGTCAGTGAAGCACAGATAAATATTATTGCTGCTCTGGGGATGCAAAGATGAGTTTTTGCTCTCTGGTTCTCCAAACAGCACTTTTATTCTCCTGTTTCCAGGAAGCAGCTGGAAAATCCTGTTTGCTTGAACCTTCTCTGAGCTGGGAGGTCTCTGTGGTGGCAGAGCTCCAGCCCAGCCACAATTCCCAAAAGGAGCAGGTCCACATCGCTGCTCAAAACAACAACAGCAGATAGGATTTCCAGGCAGGTTTTGGTCAAATGAAGTCTGGGCAGTTTTCCACAGGGCTGTCCAAGGCCACTGAATGGACAGCAGGGCTGTTCCCTCATGGATTTCATGCCATTTTTGGCCAGGTGCGGAGGTGCTGTGAGGACAAACGTTGGGCAATCGTACCAAAGGTCTCTCCTCCTTCCTGCCATTTGCACAGGGGACACCAGAGGAAGAGGATGGCAGAGAGGAGGTGAAGGATACTTACGGCTTTGAGCTGTCTGGGAGTCTCTCATTGCCTCAGGTAAGCTGAAGTAACATGGGGACACACAGGGCTTACCCCAGTGGCCTTCACACCAGCACCCAGAGCAATTTAGGGTGCTCAGGGCTGTCTGAGATCCTCTCCTGGGACAGGTGGGAAAGGGAGAGAGGAGACGAAGCCAGGGAGAAGGGATGGGACACAGGGATGGGACACAGGGACATCTCAGGCAGCACTTAGGTCTAAGTGTGGGCAATGGAACTGAGACCTGAATGTTCACTGGGAACAAAGTCCGTGGTGTGTTGGGTTATTAAAAAAATCAACTGGGATTTAGAAGAGTCCTTCCACATGTTCATATTGACGACATTTAATATATAAATGTATCTATGTTAGTGTGGGTTTGCTAAGAGGGCTGCAGAGAAATGGGAGAGTAAGAAATATCATTATGGACTATGTCTAAGTTTAAATTAACAATTACTTAAATTAATATTCTGACTATTCCTGAGTAAATCACAGGTTAGACTATCTGGATTATTCTTCTCTATTTGCATGCTCTTCAGCAATGATAAAAGATAAAGCAGTTGAGTAAATTCAGCCTTTGTTTCTGTTAGAATATTTATAGATTGTATGCACGGACATACAAAAAAAATATATATATATGATTGCTTATGTTGTCTATACAAAAGGACATGATTTTTGGGATTCCACAGTCTCCTTTGCAGAACCCCAGGAAAAGGGAACTGAATAAGACATTCAGCTGTCCAAATGCTTTCAGGATACAATATTAATTGATTTGCAACATTCATTCTTTAATTGCATATGTTCAGCTGCCAAGAAACAGGTTAGGGAAATGTATCACTTTTGTAATCGTGAGTGGCCAAAACAGTGCTTAGAGTTAATAAATGTATATTGGAATTAAAATAAGAGTTTAATTATAGTATTTTAGGTATTTAAAGGAAGTTTGCCTTCAACTATAACAACAAATAAAATCAATTTGTTGAAGATCTTATCCCAGTCCTGGTTCATATTTGAGCTTGGATCTGTTTTGTGCCACTTTGGGCAGGTGGCAGAGGTACAAAGTGGGAAAACAAGAAGAAAGACTAATTTTATCCTATTTTAAGATCTTTTTCAGGAGGTGACCCCAAAATCTCAGTTGAGAGCTCTGTGCCTCTAAAAACTCATTTATACATTTAATATTCACAGTGTCTATTTCCACCTTTTTCCATTTCATCACTCAATTATTTAAGTTTTTGTGCTTTTTTTTTAAAGAACAAAATCAAAATCCAAATAATAGAAACAAACGCTCCTCCATATTATAAAGCAAATATACAAATTCTTTCAATTAAATTATACAGGAATGCGATTTAAAATAGCTGTCTCTTTCTGGGGAACCTGTTCAGTGTATGCTCACCCTCTGGGCAAAAAAACTTTTCCTGATATCCAACCTAAACCTCCCCCAACTCTGCTTCATTCCGTTCCCCAAGTCCTGTCAATGTGATTCTGAGAGCAGTGATTTGTTCCTTGTCCATCACGGGAGTCCACAGCAGACTGCAGAACATGGAGGGCTTTGAGTCTGGCCTGTCAGAAAACATCATTCACTCACATATCAGCGCTGGGAATCAAAAGACTTCAGTATAATGAAGGAAAAAAATCCATAAAACCTCCTTGTCAGAATAATTTCTGTACTCCTGACTGCTGGAGGGGAATTTCAGCATTAGCTCTTCATTGCCATCTTCTGGGAGTGACTGGGTAGGTGGATGCTCTTTGAAGTACAGGAATGTTGGGTTTTTTCCTGGACTCTTGTTGGTGTAACAATGAAAACACAACATCTGGGCTCACAGGTACCATCAGGTTTCAGGTTAAAGCAGTTCTGCAATCAATTTCTGTAGTCCAAATCCTCTGGGGGCACATATTTGACCAAAGCCTGTTTAGAGGATGTTGTTTCCTTTGGCCACCTGGCAAGTGGCTCTGTGGAAGTTGGTGATTCCCTGGAATCTTAATTATTCGAACCTAATTATTTCCTGTGGGACAAGCAGAACACAGATGTGGCAAATGCATGAGAATGAAAGAGTGACCAGCACGTCAAGGGACGGCACTCAGCTCTTGTGACATCCCACATGGAATCCCCAACATGAGGACATGGGGTGCTGGAGAGAGTCCAGAGGAGGCCATGGAGATGCTCCAAGGGCTGGAGCCCCTCTGCTCTGGAGCCAGGCTGGGAGAGCTGGGGGTGCTCACCTGGAGAGGAGAAGGCTCCAGGGAGAGCTCAGAGCCCCTGCCAGAGCCTAAAGGGCTCCAGGAGAGCTGGAGAGGGACTGGGGACAAGGGATGGAGGGACAGGACACAGGGAATGGCTTCCCAGTGCCAGAGGGCAGGGATAGATGGGATATTGGGAAGGAATTGTTCCCTGTGAGGGTGGGGAGGCCCTGGCACAGGTTGTCCAAAGAAGCTGTGACTTCCCCTGGATCCCTGAAAGTGTTTCAGGCCAGATTGGACAGGCCTTGGGGCACCCTGGGATGGTGGAAAGTGTCCCTGCCATGGCAGGGAGTGGAACTCAATGATCTTTAAAGTCCCTTCCAACCCAAACCATTCTGTGATTCTATGAACACAGAGGGGTCTCACCTGGTTTTCACACAGGGGAGACATTGCAAAAACTGACCTTCCCTAATTTAACTGTTTAGGGGCTGTGGAGGCATCTCCAGGCTCCAGGGACAGCTCTGCAGGATTAAGTCCCCTCTGGATCCCAACCTGTGTGTCCCAGGCCACCGTGTGCCACCACCCACAAGGGATCGATGTGTTGGGCACACGCCAGGGTGGTGTGAGGAGCTTTTGGGAAGAGCCAACTCATGCTCCAGGGAAAGAGGAGGGACTGCACAAGGGGTCACTGTCCCCCATCAGCTGCTGGGAAGTGACATTTCAGCTGCTGGGAATTGCTGTGAGAAGTCCATGGCCTTGGCCAGCTGGTCTGTGGCAGCTCTGTCATCGACAGAATATATAAAAACAATTGTTTTGGGGCAAAATGTCACTCTGTGAAGATAGCTCTGGAGAAGAACCAGGTAGGACACTCTGGTCCCTCTCCTCAGGTCCTCTTGGCTGAGCTGAAGGTGTAATTTCCACACCAGTTTCAACCAAAGAGGAGTAAAACACATAATTTTTGATATTTATTGTTCCTCTAAAAAGAAGTTCGTAATCAAAGATGTGTAATATTGCGTTTTAATTCAATCCTCATAAACACCTGAAATGGTCAGTGCTTGGCATTTCAGTAATGCATTTGGCTGATTATTATAGTCAGTGATGATGATTCTTAATTATTAAATTAGTTTGTATTATTTTTCGAAAGGTAGCTGGAATCTGCAACAAAAATTATAGTGGAGAGACAATTCAGGGCTTCCAGGAGGGATGGATGGCTCCTTAGATTTTCTGTAAAGACATTTTTAAGGGCTTATTACTCTTTTTTAAGCTACAAAAATGACAATTATTTGAATAATTGAAGTTTCTGAGTGTTTCTTTTCAGAGATATTGGAAAGGCTTAAGTCATTATCTTCACATATCTGAAAGAAAATATGTGATAATTAACTAAAATGGACATTTTGGTCATTAAGTAACTTGCTTTGAGCATGAAGCATTGCACTATATAGGGTGCCATGATTAAAGCTGACTCAATCCCAGTCAGACCCAGCAGTGTTTTAAAAAAAAAAAGAATAAAAAATATTTGTAGTCATAAATACATTTTCTTAATCTTATGCAGCATGCTTTCAAATGTATCTTTCCCTAAAGACTGTTATTTCTGTAGATTCATTGTAGAACATTTACTCTATCACATAAATGCCAATTTTTATTTAAAAATTGCAGCTTATTTGTCATTAATAGTGTTTGTGCTGGGTGGTGATAAATGCAGGTTAAATCCATGATTTCTTTCTGATTTTTTTCTTAGCATCTGTTGTATTTGGTGGCACAGAATTTGGACATGAAGATCTTTGCCCTTTTCTTTGCTGTTCTGGTCTTAATGCTCCAGGGCACTTCAGGTAAGAGTCAAATAAACTCTAAATAATTATAGAGGGAAAATTGTGAGTATGAAAAAAAATAGGAATAGAAAGAAAACCAGAAATCATAGGAATAGGAATTGGAATAGGAATTGGAACAGGAATAGAAGTAGAAATAGAAATAGAAGTAGAAATAGAAATAGAAATAGAAATAGGAATAGGAATAGGAATAAAAATAATAATAATTTTTTAAAAAATAAAAATAAAAATAAAAATAAAAATAAAAATAAAAATAAAAATAAAAATAAAAATAAAAATAAAAATAAAAATAAAAATAAAAATAAAAATAAAAATAAAAATAAAAATAAAAATAAAAATAAAAATAAAAATAAAAATAAAAATAAAAATAAAAATAAAAATAAAAATAAAAATAAAAATAAAAATAAAAATAAAAATAAAAATAAAAATAAAAATAAAAATAAAAATAAAAATAAAAATAAAAATAAAAATAAAAATAAAAATAAAAATAAAAATAAAAATAAAAATAAAAATAAAAATAAAAATAAAAATAAAAATAAAAATAAAAATAAAAATAAAAATAAAAATAAAAATAAAAATAAAAATAAAAATAAAAATAAAAATAAAAATAAAAATAAAAATAAAAATAAAAATAAAAATAAAAATAAAAATAAAAATAAAAATAAAAATAAAAATAAAAATAAAAATAAAAATAAAAATAAAAATAAAAATAAAAATAAAAATAAAAATAAAAATAAAAATAAAAATAAAAATAAAAATAAAAATAAAAATAAAAATAAAAATAAAAATAAAAATAAAAATAAAAATAAAAATAAAAATAAAAATAAAAATGGGTTTAGTCTCTTTTGCTCGTGGCCAAAGTGTTGCCAGTGTGTTAGGCACACTTTAGCAGTGAACGAAAACCATTGGATGCACTGAATCCTCCAAATATGGAAAAAAAGGGAATTTAATGGTGTGGAAGTGGCCAGCCTGCAGGCAAACTTCAACATTATCTCCATGCCATAACCTGGATTGTTCTTAGTGTTCTTTGGGAAGGAAAATTATGCCTCTGGGTTGATTTTTAAAAAATTTTACCCAGGTTTCCTGCGTGCCCCCAACACCGAGGCGCAGTGCCAGCAGGCTGGGGGGGTCTGTTCCAGTGACCGCTGCCCCCTGCCCCACACGAGACCCTTTGGACTCTGCCAGCGAGGAATTCCCTGCTGTAGGACTGTGGTGAGTCGGGGATTTGATGGATCCCACACCCACAGAAGGGCTTTGCTTGGAAGGGACCTTTAAAGGTCACCTGTTCCACCCCAACTATCATGGGCACCTTCAACAAGATCCGGTTGCTCCAAGCCCTGTCCAGCCTGGCCTTGAGCATTTCCAGGGATTTCTCGGGGTTTGTTACTCATTTATTACTCATTTTCATACCTCCACTCTGCCCTTTGGATGCAAAACTCCTCCAGCACAAGCTGACAAAGAGCAGAGACTGCGCACACTCAGATATAGGATTTCCTGAGGATTTCCTCACTGCTTCCCTCTGTGCCATTCATGATGCAGCTCAAGTGCCTCGTGGGAAAGATCACAGTGAAATCTCTTCAGCAGAGGGAATTAATTAGCTAGAAATTAACCCTTTCTGCTGCTGTTCCCATTAGCTGTTCAAGCTGCTGCTGATGAGTAGTAGTGGCTCCAAGGGACACATTTTTCTGTCTGAGATCTGGGATTTTGGGGTCAGGTTCAAGGGATATTCCACCTTGCCAAGGCTGCCTGGTCTCACAGTTGGAAGAACAATGTGAAAGGCATGCTGTTCCGCTGGATTTTTTTCTTCTGTTCCATGAATCTCCTCTTTCAGACAAACCAAAATATTTGCTGAACCTGGTCTAATAAATGTTCCCCCTGCCCTTGGCAGGAGGTTGAAAATAAATGGTCTTTAAGATCCCTTCAAACCAAAATCATTCTTTAATTCTATGATTATTTTATATTTTTCCCCTCACATTCCTTACTGTAATTCTAAATTTCACCCCATATCTTTACTCCGGTATGATACCACAGGAACAAATATCTCTGAAAATTTACACAATGCCTCCACTGATTCTAATATTTCATTTCCTATTTATTTTTTTGCTATAAAATGCTGCAGGCACTCTCATTTTTTGAGGCTCTTACTTAAACTTTGTTAAATATTATTATCAAGAGTTGTTAAAAACAAAACGTGAGCACCAGAAATTCCTTTCCACACCACAGATTCCAAGATGAGTAGGAAGCTTCAGGTACAGAGACTGATCAACTCATTATTAAGTAAAACATAAAAGCAATTTATGATTAAAATTCAGCAGCAGTGGCACTGTGAATATCCTGCAGAGTTGGATCCAGGAATATCAGCCCTCGATGCTCATTCAATCCCTTTTGTGCATTTTATTTAAATCCTTTCCTGGTTGTTAGTATGAAATCTCAGTTTCTTCCCTTTTTTTTGCAGTAGGATTAATGACCACTGACATCTCAGATGGGCTAAGCAGACCTTCTGGCAGTTTAAGAGATGCATCCTCTCATTGGAAAATCGGAATTTTGATCAGAAAATATGCACTGAACACATGCAGCACACACCAATACACGAACAACAGAAAGAGAAAAAACCCCTCCACAAACAGCCTTAAGAAACTCCAAAGCAATTCTTGAACCACTCAGAAAAGACCAATATTTTTCGTTTTCTTAAATATTTTGCTGCTAAAATTTTATTGTCGACCAACACCTATCCCAGAGAGATCACCAGCATGCAGGAGTCTGTGCCCATGAGACGATGCAAAACAAGTTCTTCCTTTGGCCCTCTGAATTCTTTATTTTATTTTCCTTTTAGCGCCAGCAATAACGTGAGTAAAGCCAGAAGACGAAGTCCCCAGAAGATACTGAATGCTCAGCTTGGGTGTTTGTATTTCATAGGCTGCATGTCTCAATAAATTTTAATAAACTTGCTGTGGAAGTCTTGTGTTTGATCCTTATCCCTATGAAGAACAACTTCCTTATCCCTGTGAGGAATTGTCTTGCTGTGTGTTTTTGCTGGAGGGTCTCACCTGGAATCAGTGTGAGATGTGCCTCATGGTAATCTTATCCAAGAAAAGGGGAGGAAAACAAAAACCCAGTGTGGTGACAGGAATATGTCCTGGTTATATTCCTCATTTAGTTCATCAGGAATAACTTCAAGACCAGGTTGGACTGGGCTTGGAGCATCTGACCTATGTCACTGCCCATGGTAGGGGTTGGAACTGCATGATCTTTAATGTGCCTTCCAACCCAAACCATCCCACAATTTGGGATTCTCCAAACCCATTGTGATTGGGCCAGTGGAAAGCTGGCACAAAGTGGCCATGTCGAGCTCCTGTGGAAGTCCTGAAACCATCCAGCAGCTCACGGCACGGACACACTTTGGGTCATCCCTTGTGTCAAATCCTTGTGGCCTTTGATTAGGGATGGGAAGGTTTGGGAAGGTTTGGGAAGATTAGGGAAGGGAAGGTTTGGGAAGGTTTGGGAAGGTTTGAGAAGGTTTGGGAAGGGAAGGGAAGGTTTGGGAAGGGAAGGTTTGGGAAGGTTTGGGAAGGTTTGGGAAGGTAAGGGAAGGGAAGGGAAGGGAAGGGAAGGGAAGGTTTGGGAAGGTTTGGGAAGGTTTGGGAAGGTAAGGGAAGGGAAGGGAAGGGAAGGGAAGGGAAGGTTTGGGAAGGTTTGGGAAGGTTTGGGAAGGTAAGGGAAGGGAAGGGAAGGGAAGGGAAGGGAAGGTTTGGGAAGGTTTGGGAAGGTTTGGGAAGGTAAGGGAAGGGAAGGGAAGGGAAGGGAAGGGAAGGTTTGGGAAGNGAAGGGAAGGGAAGGGAAGGGAAGGGAAGGGAAGGGAAGGGAAGGGAAGAGTCTTGGTGCTGAGATTCCAGACTGATGGATGCAGCCCTCAGACAAAGGAGTGCAGGGAAAAACAGTTTGACCAGTTTAGGATCCCGAGAAATAAAATTCCATGGACATGATAATTATACTGGTCTACGCAAAATAGAGGCTGTGCGAGCAGAATCATGTGCACGTAGTGAGGTAGCTTAAAGCCCTAGAGAAGTTGACCTTCTGCCACTCCGGGGTTTCCCTGTATTCCAAATATTTCAGGTTGGGGTGGTAGATGCAGCCCTGAAGAGGAGCAGAGGCCTGAGCCTGCCTCCTGAACCCCAGCTCTGGGCTGGAATGGCAGCTGGAATGGGCTGTACTGCATTTCCAATAATTAGTATATGTGTTGCCACACAAATTAGTGCAACACAGGATGATTTAACAGGACTTAATGACACATGGCCTTAATATAGTTAAATAAAATTCATTTACAGGCTGATCCTTATAGACAGTAAGAACAATAAAAACCATCCTGACATACAGGAGCAAGCATCAGCCATGTGGTTTCACAAGAACTTGCTTTTATTAGAATTGAAGCTACAAATATTTTTATGGGACAAGAACTCCTCCTCAGATTTTCTTGTGCTCCTGAGGGCCTCCACCCCCATGGGAAAGGCTTCCCAGGGCACCAAGAACAGGATCCATCGATGTCAAAAGATGGGAGATGTCTCAGATGTCCAGAGCTCTTGTCTGAGTGGTCAGTGAGGTGTCAGATTTAGGAGCTGGGAGTCCTGCAGAGAAAAGTCAGGTGCTCAGCTCATCCACCAAACAAATAAATTATACCTTGACACCTCAGACTGCTGGAGATATCAGGGAATATGTTGGGGTAAAGACAACTGGAGACTCCTGTGAGCTGAACCTGTGTTTCTGGCCATAGGAAAACCCAGATAAAATACAGGACGTGGCTGTCACCTCTCAGCACACACCACAACTACTCAGCTGTGGCTGCTGATGGCCCAAAATACCAGAGAGACCTTCTGCTATCCCAGGTTACTCCAAGCCCCAGCCTGGCCTTGGACACTTCCAGGGATCCAGGGGCAGCCACAGCTTCTCTGGGCACTTGTGCCAGAGCCTCACCACCCCCACGGGGAAGAACTTCTTCCTAACATCCAATCCAAATCTACTCTTTCAGATTGAAGCCATTGCCCTTTGTCCTGTCACTCTTGTAAACATTCTCTCTTTTTCTCTGGAACATTTCAACACCACAAGGCTCTGCCTTTTTGTTATCAGACACAAACCCCAGCAATCAGCAGGTACTTCATGGAAGGTGTAGAGGGGCTGGAGAAGGGGCTCTGATGCCAAAAGGGAGAAAAGCCCAGTAATTCTATTTGCTCTTGGTGCAGCAGCATTTCCCTGGAGGAACTCCTCTTACCATTTGCAGCATTTTAGCTTCCCACCGCGGCAGGTCCCGATCTCAACCAGAGGAGCAGAGCATGGCATGAAGGAGCAGGAGCCCCGGCTCTGCCGGCATGCGAGGGTGTCAGCGGTTTCCTGGCTGTAAGCTGCAAAAAAATGGAAAATTTTCATGTTTGTTTGTCATGGCAGGGGACCGGAGAGTTGAGGCATCAGATTTGCCTGGCACTGCGTCAAGGTTTTGTCATCAAATTGGATTCTATCCCTCATTTGAAAGGCATCACAGCTTTATTCTAGATCAGGTCTACCACATTTCAACCACTTTGTCGCAGTAGTTCTGGAGTTCTTTCTCCTAATCACATATTATTCAAGTATTACAAGTTTTTATGTCACTCAGCTGATTTTAAAGCCATCCTTAGACCTTGGTTCCTTTTGCCTCCTAAATTGAAAAGGCTGCAATGTTAGGGGCCTTTATGTAAGCTTTATAAGGAGGTAGAAAATAACTTGTGGCCCTTTCCCAGAAACTCAACTGGAATTGAACCAGCCCTGCAGCCATCTCAGGGGTCACAGGGTTTTTTGACATAAAGAATACATTTTGTGATGCATGAAGTAGGAAAAGCCCAAAATGCAATCCTAAGTCATGTAGCACAGGCTTTGTTTCAATGGTTCTACATTTCTTCTTAGAGTAGACAGACATTTGATGATTTAGGAAAGTAGGTACAAATCTGAGACTATTTCAAACCAAATTTATATAACACAAGCTGCTCCCAAGACCCCCAAATAGCCTGGACTGATCCACGTGCTCCAAACCCACTTAATGCATGTGGCCACTACAGAGCTCAGGCAAAGACTGTCGGTGAGGATTGTATTTTTCCCAAAAACATATGAGGTCTTCTAATTTAGAATATATGGTCAGGACATGAGGGTAAGAACGTGAGAAGAGAAAGCTCCTATGTTTCAGGGTTACGTCTTTAGTATTATTCTAAGAATTGCCTCAATAAAATCCTCTGGGAATTTTTTCAGGTTGGAAAAGCCCTCCAAGAACATCGAATCCAACTGTTCCCCAGCACTGCCAAGATCACCACTAACCCATGTCCCCAGGTGCCACATTCACCTGTTTTTTAAATCCCTTCAGAGATGGGGACCCCTTTACAGTCCTGGACAGACTGTGCCAGGGTTAGAGAATCCTTTTGGTGAAGAAAAGTTTCTAATATCCAATCTAAACCTCTCCAGGTACAACCTGAGGTAATTTTCTGTTGTCCTGTCCCTCTTTCCCTGGGAGCAGAGCCTGACCCCCCCCAGCTGTCCCCTCCTGTCAGGAGCTGTGCAGAGCCACAAGGTTCCCCTGAGCCTCCTTTTCTCCAGGCTGAGCCCCCCCAGCTCCCTCAGCCCCTCCTGGTGCTCCCGGCCCTTCCCCAGCTCCGTTCCCTTCCCTGGACTCGCTCCAGCCCCTCCAGGTCTCTCTTGTCAGGAGGGTCCCAGAGCTGTCCCCAGCCCTGGAGGTGCCCCAGCAGTGCCAGCACAGGGGACAGGCACTACCCTGGCTCTGCTGCCACCCCAGAGCTGGGACAGCCCAGGTGCCACTGACCCTGTTGCCCACCTGGGCACAGCTGGCTCATGTTCAGTCACTGTCACCAGCACCCCCAGCTCCTTTTCCAGGTTTCCTGCTGCTCTTCCCAGCCTGTGGAGCTGCAGGGGTTGTTGTGACCTGCACTTGGCCTCGTTGAACCTCACACGATTGGCCTCAGCCCATGGATCCAGCCTGTCCAGATCCTTGTGCAGAGCCTTCCTCCCCTCCAGCAGATCAACATTCCCTCCCAACTTGGTGTCATCTGCAAATTTGCTGAAGTTACCCTCAATCCTCTCATCTGAAGATATCAAATAGGACCAGCCCCAGTGCTGAGCCCTGGGGGACACTACTGGTGACCAGTTCCAGCTGGATATAATTCCATTCCCCACCTCTCTCTGGGCTTGGCCATCCTGACAGCTTTTAACCCAGTGGACAGTGCACCCATCCAAACTAGAGCCAGCCGATTTCTCCAGGAGAACGCTGTGGGAAATGGTGCCAAAGCTTGACCAAAATCCAGCTAGATACCTAATCCACTAAATGGGACTCCTTGTCATAGAGGAGATCGAGCTGGTCAAGCAGGATTGGCTTTTCATGAACCAGCGCTGGCTGTGCCTGATCCCCTGGCTGCTCTGTACGTGCCACGTGAAGGCACACAGGATGAGCTGCTCCAGAACCTTCCCTGGCACCAAGGTCAATACAGGAGAATCCTATTTTCCCCATCTTGTCATAATATGCTAGAAAGTAAACCATCAGGATGACTATCAAGGGCCTTGACTCAATAGTTTTAAAGTTAGGACTATGACCAGGGAATTCTAATACGAAAGCTGTGGATTCCAGGAGCACAGAGGTAATCTGGCCCCAGTGAACTTCTCTGCATCTGCACCCTTTCAACCTCCATCTCATCTCTTTTCAGCCTTACCTGGAGTAGCCTGGAAGAGGAAGAAGAGAACAGCGACGAGGAAGAAAAGGATTCTCATGACTGGCAGCGGGCAAGGTAGTTTTCGCAGGTCTGGAGACAACACCAGTATGAACAGAAGCTGTCCGAGACCGAGCACAGGTCGTGCCCCTGTTTATAAAGCTCTGGGACAGAACGAGGTGGGCGGAGGAGTGGCTGGATGAGAGCAGAGTTCATTGCCCTGTTCCCATGGAGATTGGTGAGGTAGGAGATGTTGCAACCTCCCACGTTAGGAGACGCCTGACCCGGGCCATGACCACATCTTGCCGGCTGAGCAGAGCGGCCAAACCCCCCCTGTGCTGGTGGGCTGCGCCCGGGGAGGACACGGGATTGGAGCAGGAGGGAGGTGGGTTCCTGGGATCCGCAGGACTGCAAACTGTGCAGAACTGATGGTGCCCCGTGGCTCTTGGCCATGGTCTTGTGACAGCCTGTCCTTCCCCGCTGCCACCCAGCCCAGAGAGCAAAGGAGAAAACTCCTCCTTGGGGACAAGAGCATGGAGTGACAGGGCAAGGGGCAGTGGCTCCAAGCTGAAAGAGCAGGTTTAGATGAGATATTCAGAAAAACTTCTTTGCTGCGAGGGTGGTGAGACAATGGAAGAGGTTGTTCAGAGAAGCTGTGGCTGCTCCATCCCTGGAAGTGTTCAAGGCCAGGTTGGATGGGTTTTGGAGTAACCTGGTCTAGTGTTCCTACCCAGGCAGGATGGATGGCTAAAGTCCTTTCCAATCTAAACCATTCTGTGATGAAGATGAATTCCAGAAAGGATCAGATCTTTATCCTTGTTTGGGTTGGAATTGTAGGGTTGCAACAGGACAAGGCAGGGTAGGGCTGAAAGGTTGTAGATATTCCTCCTCCTGGCTATAAAATTGGCAGACATGGCAGTTGTTCAGTCTTCCAGGAGTTTTTCCAGCATGGCTCAGAGCTCAATCACTTTCTGTATCTTGTATGTGTGACTGTAGCCATGGATTCATACCAAATATCAAACGAAAAGTCATTAAACAGAAAGGACTAGAAGGGACACCATGGTGCGCTGTGCCGTGCTATCACTGGAGACTGATCCTAATTCCCTCCAGCAACCTCTAAGATCTGTCCTGGAAACAATGTCATCATGGTTTGAACCTTCTTCCCAAGCCTAATCTGCATGGAGTGTCTAAAACTACTCATTCTTGACCAAAATGGTCTTGGTTTTATGACATTTTCCCTCCCTTTCTCTTCCCTTCCACCTTCCTGAATGTGGTTGTGGAGATACTCAAATTCTGATTTCGCAGATTCAACATATCAAGTCCACTCCTGTGTGATGTCACCACACCTCTTATCACCTTCTCCACATCTCTTATCACCTTGTAACCTGTTTCTGTATCTGAAAAAAAATCTGATTTTTTTTCACGCATGTGAAGGTCCAGCCATATCTAAGATGGACAAGAGAAGTGTCACCAGAGCTTTGTAAAGGTCTCTTAACCCTTGTGCTTTTCACCAAGAAATGCCACTCCCTGAGACGTATGGGAACTTCAAGTGCACATTTTTTTTCGGACGAACAGGACAAGTCAAAAATAATTAGTGAAACCAAGTCACGAGGGTGATTAATTATTTACAGCTTCAGCAAGAGCAGCAAACTGAAACGATGGAGAGCAAGAGCAGGGGGTGAGCTCTGCACACAGAGGGCAGAGAGGGCTGTGCCTGATTAACTGCTGCAAGTTGGGTGTGGGGCATGAAAGTGCTTCATTTTAAAAAAAAAAAAAAAACCAAACCACATTAAATCAGTATGTCAGGACTAGGATTTCAGAAAAAAGGAAAAATCTTCTTGTAGGCAGATGAAGAAGTTGAAGAGGAGAGGATACAGGTGGCAAAGCAGAGAAATTCCCATCCATACTTCATGAAACCCACATCCTTGAGGAACATGTTGAGGAAATGGATCTTCAGAGCTTCGCCAGGAGCTGTGAGAGCTGGGGTGGGCAGTGGTGGTGAAGGGAAAGGCCCTGTATTTTCACACACATTATTGAGACAGAGGTACAGGCTCTAAAATGGGCTGTTATTATCATCTCTCCTCTGTTTCCACCTGGACATAGAAGTTTCAAGGAGTCAGTCGTGTCTGTGTGTGCCTGGAATTTTATTTAAGGGAGGCATAGGGAACACTGCCAATCTCCCTGATTCCTGATTTTGGATCGAGGACACAGCACAGCCTCACAACCCAAACTTCCCCACGGTTTCCGACAGGCAGCCCATCCACCTGCACCCTCAGCTTCACTTCTGGAAAGACAAAAAGAAGGGAAAAAAGTGCAGTCCATGATCATAAAATACAGCCAGCTGTAAGGAAACCAATCAAGGGTGAAGCTTACTTGCAAAAATAACAGGATTTAATGGAAAAGGAAAATGTGCTTTTCCTCTCCTTGCATAATCCCTCTCCTGCCTGTCCCAGGCAGCACAAGGGGCAGGGATGTTTAATTTGGGGAGTGAGGCTGCCGAGCAAACCCTGCAGGGATTGGGCCATGATGTCACACATTGTTCAGTGCTCTTTGGAACCAAACAGCATCAGGGAGAGGGAAGGGAAGGGGAAACAGCTCGAGATTCATCAACTCCCTGCCCCAGCTCCAGCTGGAGAGTGACAGCAGTGCTTGTCCTGGGTCCAGCTTCCCTCCATGGAAACATAAATGTACCTGAGGTGATAACAACCCCCTTGAAGACTGCTTCACCCTGGGGAAAGGGAGCTTGGACCCAGTGCTCCACCTCTTCCTTCTTCTTGAGGACCAGGAAAAGATGCTCCAAACAGACTCCAGTGAACAGAGAAAGCACTGAGGCTGTTACTGACCAGAAGCTGTTGGTCCTGAGGTGTCTGTTAGGTTAATATTTGACCTGGCAGCCAAAAAATGGGTGGGAGATTTTGTACGGGACCTGCTCTTGTGAAGAAAAAATCATTTTGCCGCTCAGAAAGAGTAAATTCATCTGTTTGGCTCACTGATCCTTCAGGGAGCTTGGGAAATTTGCCTTTACACCTTGGGAAATCACCACCTGTGGTCTGTATTCTGGACCGTGGGGGAAGAAGTCAAATGCCTTCAGATACGAAGGAGATTCCCTGCTTTTAATTACAACAGATGGGCAACTAATCTGCCTGATCAGAAGGGGAGAATTAATGTAGTGACAATCTCCTCTGGTCTAGGAGTAAACAAACATGTGGAAGCAAGAAGTGCTGTTGAGTTCCCCTGTCCCAAAGTTAAGTGAGCAGAAAAAATGACAGAGAGAGGCACAAACATTTGCAGCCACAGTGAAGGTGACAGTGGGCAGAGGGTACACGATGTTTGTTCTCCTCGACAGAGCACTCAATAAAGGCTGCTCATGCATAAAACTGATTTTCAGTGGGGAAACTCCAGTCTTAATGACTGAAGTGCCTGTCCAAGGTCAGTCACAGGACCATCTCCGGTCTGTGTCCTTGCCATGGAACAGAACTCTGAGGTGGATAAGCCACTGATGGCAAATTTTTCAAAAGCCCATGTTCCAATCATCATTTTGGAAACTGACCTCTTCTTCAGGTCATCAAGGATGAGGTTTTCTGAGGTCCTGCATTAGCTTTGGAAGGCAAATATCAATCAAAAGATCTCTTTTCTCCCGTAGCTTGAACACTATCAAAAAGTTTGATTCCAGCTGCTGCCCTGCCAGGCCTCCAAAGGAAAAAAAACAATTATGTCCTTGGAGAAAAGTTCTCAATAGACATGGAATGAGGAAATTCTTGGGAAGAACTCTCAGTGGTCACTGCAGGACAGAGACTGGGCAGGGAACTGGGATGGGAGAAGCAGGTCCCTGCAGGGACATCCACACAGGAGAGCTCCACACAGTGGGAGCCATCCTGTATGAGGCCAACCCCAGGCAGCACTTGGGATTGTGGGGAGTGCAGAGGTGATGGACACTCAAGGGGCTCCTTAGAAATTGGGCACAAATGGAAGAATGAGCCTGGAGTGAGATGAAAGGCCGTCATGGATGTATGGTCCAGAGGCAGAAATTGAGACAGCCCCGTTTGGAATAACAGCTCTGTGGCTTATACTCTTTGGGGCAGGAGGGAAACCTGAGGCTCAGTCTGCTCTGAATGTACTCAGATTTAACACCAGAGGCTTTTTTGCAGGATGTTGTGGTTTAACCCCAGCCAGAAATTCAGCCTCAGGCAGCCACTCACACTTCTCCCCCGGGGGAGAGAATCAGAAGACTGAAAGTGAGAAAACCTGAGGGTTGAGATACAGGCAGATTAATAGTTAAAACAAAAGCTGTGCAAGCAAAGCAGAACAAGGAACATTTCCCTGCTTCCCATGGGCAGGCATGTGTCCAGCCATCCCTGGGAGAGCAGGAATCCATCACATGTAACAGAGACTCGGGAAGGAAAACCCCATCATCTTGAATGTCCCTCCTCCCTTCTTCTTCCTCCAGATTTTATTGCTGAGCATGATGCCCCGTGGTCTGGGATATCCCTTGGGTCACTCGGGATCAGCTGTCCTGGCTGTGTCCCCTCCCAACTCCTCGTGCAGCCCCAGACCTCTCGTTGGTGGGGTGAGGAGCAGAAAAGGCCTTGACTGAGCCCTGAGCAGCAATCACAAAAACATCCCTGAATTATCAGCACTGTTCCCAGCACAAATCCTAACCACAGTTCCACACTGGGAAGTAAATTAAATCCATCCCAGCCAAAGCCATCACACAGAGGAACTTGAGGGATGCAGAACCGATCATCAATATCTGTTCTGTAAGCTGGACAAGACTGGGTCATGGGCAGTGAGATGTCCTTGCTAGAGTGTGCTCTTTAAATGTTGTATTTTGTGACTGCTGTTGAAAACAGATCTGATGTTTTATAAGCCAGTCTATACATCACCCCAGATCTTATCTCTGGGGAGGGATAGTTCAGAATCACAGAATCACAGAATCACAGAATCACCAGGTTGGAAGAGACCTTCAAGATCATCGAGTCCAAGACCCCATTGTGTTCATAAATTCAGGGGGGTGTGTGTATATATATATTTTTTTTATATATATAGATGTGTATATATATATGTATACATGTGTGTATATATATATATTTTTAATATACGTA
>VZRL01006033.1:29457-85749 GCA_013397895.1 Origma solitaria
AAAATACCGCATCACACTGAGCTTTGAGCCAAAACCACAGAGGAAATTACTGTGAGTAACAACAAAGATCACAGGTATTGGTTTAAGAAGATGTTTATTTTCGTGCGCAAATAAAATAATAATATATATATTGCTTCATGTCTTCCAAGAGCTGCATGAACCTGAAGTGATTGAACCTCCAAACACCCCTGTGAGGTAGGCTGGAATAGGCGGCCAAGGTGCCAAAGTGGCTTGAGTATTAAAAGCAAAAAAGGGAGTGACTTCAGCTAGGGAAAACCTGGATCTCCAGAAGCGGTGTGCTAACAGGACATGCCCTCTGGAAGCTTCTTTTAATACTCATTTGCAGGAGGCTTTAGATAGAGGAGGAATCCATGGAAAGCAACTCCTCAAGGCAGTGGAAATGTTGCTGGTACAAGGGCTTTGATCCAGGAAATCTTTTTCTTCTTACTCTGCCAAAACCCTGCAAGGATACAAAGGGTCTCGTTATTTCACTGCAGTGTCACCCCAACTCATCCTCTAAAAGCCTCAAGACCCACTAATTACCTTTCAAAATGAACCTACAGGGTGGGTTCAACCTGCAGGTTTAAAAATCTACATCTCCATGTGTGTGGATGTCCAGGTCTGCAGACATCCGCTTTACAAGAACTATGGCCACTGGCAAACGAGTTATATGACCACTTGTAATGATATTTTTATTCAGCTCACCCCAAAATAAAGATTGGGGATTTGATGTAGTTACTGCATACATAAGTCTAGTGCCATCTGAAGGGTTCTGGGGTATTTGCTTGGTCTGCAGATATCTAGCTTTTCTGAAAATCAGTGTTTTCCCACAGGTCATGAGAGAGCTAACTCAGACATGTTGATATGATTTAAATACCCCGAGGCATTTCAAATGCCACTAAGCATCTCATTGTGTCCTGCTGAATCAAGCTCTTTGTGTCTCAAGTCAAGGATTTGTTTTCAAGCAACCTGAGCTGGAAAAGAAAAATTATATTGTACTTCAGAATATCCTGTTGGTTTTAACTTCTACTCTTGCACTGATCAGCTCAGGTATAAATCCAACAGCCCACACAAGAAGAGCTTTAATCCCAAACATTAACATCCATCAGGGTACATTCTTCCATGAAAGAGTATTTCTGTAGGAAAATTACACCTGAAACAGACCTCAAGAGGTTTTGTTCCTTTCACAGACTCAATTCTCTTTGGATCATGTCTAGAAGATGTTTTTACAGAAATCTGATGTTGGAGATCTGCCATCTGCTCCTACCAGTCCATTTGCTATCAGTGGAAATTGCTTCCCGAGGAGGATGAGTGGTCACAGAGACTGAGGGACCACATCACTCCTTTGTAAAATCATCTAATAGTAGGTTGTTGTTGTTCCCTTTACTTTCCTGAATTCCTAAGTGGATGCTTCCTTGGCATCTCCATCTCCTGGCAACAAACCTGTGCTATTATTGGAATGACTTGAGTGTCCTGAAACCACTAAGGATGTCCATTTGCTGAATAAATGTACAAAACCTCTTTCCTAGAGCCATCCCGTCACACCTTCTTCAGTTTCTGGGAACCTTTAAACCCTGGCTATTCTATAAATAATGGAATCACAGAATAAGGAGTTCTGGAATATTCGGACATCAGGGATCTGAGGTCTCCGTTTGTTTTGAGCCAAGATCACATCAGTGGCTGAGGATCTGCCCAAATATCATTGCTGGGATGAATTACATCATCTCACCTCTTCATCAGAGGTACAGGAAGCTCTCCTGATCTGGCACTGAATTTGGGTGGGGTGTGAGTGTCACTGCAGGTGGCAGTGATCACCTCGTGGCCATTAATGGAACAAAACTGTTCTAAGAATTAAGTACCTGGGGAATATGTTTTGTTCTAAGCTAAAGAGCATTCCCCAAAAGCATGCTCAAAACCCCAAGGAAAAAAAACCCCAAAATCTGGCTATCTGGGAAAATCCAGACATCACTAGAAAGTCGTCTCCAGAGTCAAAAGTGAAATGCACCCCCAAGTCTCCACTCACTAATAAATTCATTCCTCTTCACCTTTCTAAGAGCTGTGCAGCAGTGGGAGGAGGGAGAGATGGGATGAGAATGAGAAGCAGAGTTCTGTGAACACTTTCCCTCCTTTAAATATAAATTTTCTAAGTAATTTGAAAATAAAAACAGAGGGAGGATAAAATGTTTTCCCTGATGGGTGTAAATACTGTGAATTATTTTCCTAATAATTTCTTGAAAAAACTTCCTTTCTTTTCCCATCAAAATTCAAAATAAAGTGAAACATACTGAACTCTTGGGAATTTGGGCCCTTCTGAACATTGTCTCACATATATAACTTCCATTCAAATGAATTTTCTCCCTGAACACACATCTGTATTATACACCTTCCTCCTCCCTCTGGACTTTCCCACCAAGGACTGCCCTGCAAGCCCCCATGGAGTTGTGGCTATTATTCAAAGAAATAGTGGATAAAACAGCAGGACAAAAAAAAATTCCTTTTGAGTCCCCTCAGATCCCGTGGCACTTACTTGGAGCAGCAGTTCATCAGCCCCCCGTGGCACGTCCCCGAGGCAGTGAAGGTGGGTGGGCACGGCCCAGCACGGCAGAATTTTCCCTGGCTCCGGCACTCGACGGTGTCAGCGAAAAGAGGGTCTGCAGAACCTGTGGGGAGCGGAAGGAGTTAGAATCTCAGCTTTCAGCCTGAAATGATGACAGGTAAATGTTCAACAAACCATTTTTTTGAGCAAGGGTGGCATCGTGAGCACAGATGCTCCTGGTCCCACCCACTGCTCCATCCCCACAGCATCAGATTTTGCCTGCCAGTAGATGGTTGCTTTTTCCCCCCTGATTTCCACACCTCTGCTTACAAACCCTTTTGTTCTTTATAGAATTTTTGGTTCTCACCTGAAGTAGCCTGGAAGATGAGGAGGAAGACAGCGAAGAGCAGGTAGAGGATCTTCATGGCTGTCAGTTGCTTGTGTACTGTGAGCTCCTGCAAAGCACCTGAAGGACCAATGGTGGCTGGAGGTGCCTTGAGGAAGGGCTGGGAGAGACTCCGGTATTTATAGGGCTCGTGGGGTTGTGCAAGTGTGACAAGTGAGGGATTTGTCAATGAATAACTGCCTTGAACTTTCTGGAAAGGGACAGGTTTGCCCCCTTATCACAGGTGGGGAAACGTGTTGCAATCCCCAAGGGTGAATTTCCACTTCATGTGTCAGTTACATAAGGGGACCATCAGCCAAGCCCGACTGAGCTGCACCGATTTTCAAGGCTTTGGGAGACTTGTCCAAACACAGGCACCAGGATGGGTCAGGGGGGACTTGGAAGTTAGTGACCATTGGAATTGGGACCCAGCTTTGACCCTGGATTTGTCACTCACTGACAGTTCATGTAACATTTTGTCTCCATCTCCCCATCCCTGTCACCAGGCGGATGATGTCAAAGGCAGAGGAAAGCATTAGGAAAGACCTGAGATGATGCAACTGTTTTTTGTCACATTCTAAACAGGTCTCAGGAGAATCTCACCCACTGCCGGGGCCTGGCACAAAGTTCTCCCCCTCCTTCAGTCCTCACTTGTATCAGAATTACAGAATGGTTTGGGTTGGAAGGGACCTTAAAGTCACCTTGTTCCGACCCCTGCCATAGGCAGGGACAGCTTCCACTAAAACAGGTTGCTCCAAGCCCCATCCAGCCTGGCATTTCATCCCACATCATCCCCCACAGCTTTACCTTCAAATTCTGACCTCCTTGCACTCAGTTCCTGCTAGTCCATATTAAAAACCTCAGGAATTAAGAGCTCTGACACTTACTAATATATCTCCTTTCTTTTAAAGGAAATTAACTATTTTATACATGTGCACAAGTTGGTGATGCAATGCGATATATTTCCTCTCTTACTGCCCTGAAAGGTTGGGAGAATTGGCTGATCCCACAAGAATCTTGTCTGACACAATGCCTCGAAGGGCAACATCTTCTGGGGCTTCACTTCAGAGCATGATCCTTTGTGCAAAAGTGGCAAAAAACTCAAAAAAGTGGCTGCACATTTTCTAAGAAGGGAATCAACGCAGGGAAGGTTCTTCAAAAAATCCTGGGCTAATAAACAGGTTAAACCGTCACAGCCCAGGTGTTTCTGCAGTTCCTACCTCTGACATTCTGGTTCAGTGGTTTGCTTCCTTATTACCTCGTTTATTATATTTAACTCAGAGCTAATGGCGTTTTTGTTCCAAGAATTATTCGAAGGATGAAAACATTACTGAGGTTTATGTTTAATTTGCACAGTAATGGGCCAGCTCCAGCAGCTGAGAGAGAGGCAACAAGGTGAGTTTATGTAGCGAATAACAGCAAGATAAACACTGGTTTCCCTCTTCCACCCATAAAATCTAATTAACCAAGAAATGCCAAGTGGTTCTTTTTTGTCCCTCCTTTTTTTATATACCCTTGCCTCAGAAATGATCCTTACATTTGCCAGCACCTCTCCAGATTTCCCCACTTCTAATGGAGAAGAAATTTAATTTGTCATCCCTCTCTTTTCTCTTTACTGGGATGCAGAGAGGCAGGTTCTTGACATGCAACACTAGCATGAATAAACCAGAAAATAAAACTCTTTTTTTTATTAAGACCCATTGAAATGTGAGTTTCCCTCACCTGTCTTTCACACAGACAGAACAGTGTTGGGATGTTTTGCTAATGGATGTATGTTTTTTTAACGTTCATTTTTCCATAAGATATTCATGTCAGGGAGAAGTTGAGTTTTTTTCCAAATAAAATCAGAGTGTGGCACAGGGGAAGGTTGTGATTACTTTTTGTTATCACAGGCAGTATTTGAAAAGGCTCCATTCACTGTACTGTTTCCCACCTTTGGAACACAGTCAATCTATTATTAGAGTCGAATTATTTAAATTTCAGTGATATTAATTGCCATGGCACTCAGATTTTGCTGAACAACCTCCTTTCTTGCAGAAGGAAAATGGACCTCTGGGAAATAAGGGAGAAGATTTTTACAATGAGAGGGATAAAACACTGGCACAGAGAGGTGGGGGATGCCCCCGGGAACAATCAAGGATGGGGCTTGGAACAATCTGGTCTAGTGGAAGGTGTCCCTGACATGGCAGGGGGTGGGAATGAGATGAGCTTTAAGGTCTGCTCCAACCCAAACCCTCTTAGGATTCCATGATTCTGTGATTCTTTGTAAGTCACCAACACTTTGAGCCCTGCTAGCACAGGCAACTCGAAAATGTCATGCAGAGCAAGAGGAAAATTCCATGACTTTGACTTCTAACCAAAACAAAGACAGGTGCAAACTGGCTGCTCAAAACCGGGCAAAACTTGTACGAAACAGCCGAGGAGCAGAACAGTTCATGCAGCACAGCAGTGACCTGTGGCTGGAACATGGAAGTGTGGGCGTGGAACTCTATCCCACAGCACCCAGGACCAGGATGGGCTCCTGGAGATCTCTGTTGAACATTAACTTCCACACACGAGCTGGGAATTCAAGGACCTGCAGGTCCTACCCCAGAGAAATCAAGCTCTCTAAGCAAAGAGGAGCTGGGGGAGGTTTGCAATTCAATTTTGCTGAATTTTACCCCAGCAGCAGTGATACTGCAGGGAAAATCAGAAATGTTGTGTTCTTCCCTGTGAGGGTGGTGAGGCCCTGGCACAGGTGCCCAGAGAAGCTGTGGCTGCCCCTGGATCCCTGGAAGTGTCCAAGGCCGGGCTGGACAGGGCTTGGAGCAGCCTGGGATAGTGGAAGGTGTCCCTGTCCATGGCAGGGAGGTAGTAGTGGATGTGTTTTTAATGTCCCTCCCAACCCAAACCATCCTGTGATTCCACATTTCTACCCTTTGGCATCATCTTGCTAAGGTCACAATGAGAGTGGGAACAAGAGGGTTTCAAGGTTGTTTCATCCATGATATTTTATTACTGGATATCCTCTAATAAATCCACTTTGCTCTTGCCCACAATATTCCCCACAAGCCACTTGTCATTAGAGGGGTTTGTGCCATTTCCCGTGGGCTAAATGGGTGCACAATACAGATTTTACCTCTGTTTTCCATCAGTCCTCACTGTGCTCAGTGACACCGACAATGGTCCTCTGTTAAAGAATTATCCTAAAGTTTTTAGAGGAGGAAAAGCACAGCAGGGCAGTTAATGAATCCTGGTGTTTGGGACATTTGCTGGTGTCACTGCAGGGACACAGGAGGAGACTCCTGTCCATGGAATGTTCAGGGATGGCTGTGCTGAGCTCTGGGAACCTTGGTCAATCATTACCTGCCCTTGGCTGCTTCGATCTCAGCTGCTTGTGCCCCCGTGTTGCAATCCAGACACTGAGTCAACATTAAACAGACATTTAAATGACAGCTCTGAACGCCAGCTGGGAGAATGTACTGTCCTCTGCACCTCTGAGCTAAAGGGGAATTCCTCTGGGGAGGGGAGGGGAGGGGGAGAAGGAATAATAATGAGTGTTGGAGAGGAAGGAGAAAGGCCGATTCTCCTGTGGTGTTATGGATAAAAGTCTGGTCCTTCTCTGGTCCTGATGATGAATTTTCTGATCTGTCACACAGCCCTGATGCTGCTGCTTTTCCTGGAAAATACCGAGGCTTCTGTGTGGATGGTATCCTACAGAATAACGCAGAAACCTTAATTTTGAAGAAATATAGTGCAGTTGATGACAAATTAAAAGATCGAGAGTGTCTTCATTAGACAGTGAGCAGGGTCTAAATGATTTCCTCTGTGCATCTGCTAAATATCTACTCCTGTGGTGTATTGGGTAGATTTCTGTGGACTTTGGCACCATCATCATCAAAAATAGCATCACTGGAGCTCCACTGGTTTTTGTTAGGTAGGAAGCTGCTAATGCTGCAGCCACAAGAATTGGATTCTTATATATTTATATCTATAATCAGTCAGGTCAGCATGGCATTGACCTTCATCTTATTTCCATCTAGAATAGACAACTCCCTTTTGCCTGCCACATCCAAGATCACATTACAATTTATTGAGCTGCAGCTAATTCAGGTAGCAGAGTGTGAGCAGTGATTAAGTATGTGACCACTGAAAACTGATCATCCACAATATTAAATTATTAGAACAGCCCTGGCAGTTTTGGCCTCTGTTACCCCTCTGCCAAAAATTCCTGGGCTGTTTCAGTGATTAGTCCTGGCTAGGAACTATTCCAGCAGGCAGCCTGATGTGCTCACCTTGGACTGGAAGCCAAGAGAGTTGCACAATATGAGTATGGTCAAATGATGCCATCTCAGAACCCAGAGAAAGGCACTGTCATGAGTCCAGAAGTTTTCCTGACTATTTTTGCAACCAATCATATTTGTCTGGTTTGGCACCAGTTACAAACGAGCCTTTAATAAGATGCTTCATCAACTGTCCCTCTCCCTGCTCCCCAAATTTCAGCTGTCTTGAACACCTCTGTCCTGCTGCTAGCAACCTTTCCTCTGCTATAAATGGTAAATAATAATAATAATAATAATAATAATAATAAACTATTTGGGATTTAAACATCTCTCTTCTACCTGTGTCCTGATCAAAGTTTGGAGTTGCACAGTTTCCTCACCATTCCTGTCTCGGCTTGGGTGCCAATGTCACCGGAGGAAATCACAGTGATCATGGACATCTAAATCCCACACTGTGAGTCAGCCATTGAAGACCTCCGCTTGCACAGGTGGCAAAAAGTGAGGGATAACACTAGAAGAAAATGTATCACTAATCTAACCAAAAAGTGCATCCATTCAGTTATAAAAGGTGGCTTGAAATATCATATCATATCGTATCATATCATATCATATTATATCATATCATATCATATCATATCATATCATATCATATCATATCATATCATATCATATCATATCATATATCCTATCACAGGATGCCTTGGGTTGGAAGGGACCTTAAAGGACATCCAGTTCCACCCCCTGCCAAAGGAAGGGACACCTTCCACTATCCCAGGTTGCTCCAAGCCCTGTCCAGCCTGGCCTTGGACACTTCTAAAGAGCAGAGAAAACCAACCACCTGAAGGAGTCACTTAAAATAATTAATTAGATAGCTCAATTTACTTAGTTACCTCATTTCCAGCCCTCTGGAAAGCAGCCCACACCTTCCGAGGTCAATATCCTGGACAAAACCCAGTTGTGTAAGCCATGACGTCATCAAGAACATCACCAATTTCCAATGAGCCAAGCAGGGCATTGTGTAATGCAGGGGCTGGAGCTGAGGGTGGAATTTGCTTGCTCCCACCCTGTCAGCTACGCCTGCTGGGGATGGGAAGAGAAGTGGAAGTGCCTGGCTCTTCACTTGTTCCTGCATCACCTAAGTGTTTGCTTCCAAGGTTCCAGTTCAAATTTAAATTAATTTCTTTTCTTGAAACTACACCCTTTGTGGGTTGAAAACACTTTATTAGATGAATATGTGATTTCTTAGGGGTCATAAGAGACAAGGCTCTCCTCGATATCTGGTATCCCTTAAATAACTCCTTGAGATAAGCGTAGGGGTGGTGAGGCCCTGGCAGAGGTTTCCCAGAGAAGCTGTGGCTGCCCCTGGATCCCTGGCAGTGTCCAAGGCCAGGCTGGACAGGGCTTGGAGCAGCCTGGGACAGTGGAAGGTGTCCCTGCCATGGCAGGGGATAGAACCAGATGTTCTTTAAGGTCTCTTCCAACCCAAACTATTCCATGATTCTGTGATCTATCAGATGAGCTTCTGGCAGCACCATGTAAATCTGCTCTCTGCCTTTCTCCTTTCATTCCACCTCTTCCATTTCATCTCTCCACTCATGCATTTTGTTTCCCCACCATGCTGATCCCCATGCTGGGGAATGAGGTTTGCTCCAACCTCAGCTGTGAGCAGAGCTCACACCTGCACAGTCCAGCATGGAAGAATCCCTCAAAAGAACAGGGAAGCCAGCGAGTTGTTAATTTTTGATCACCATTCTTCACAGACACATTGACAGGGCATAAACCAACCTGATTTTCATCTGCTGAAGTTTACAAAATGTTCAATATGATTTTCAGTAGCCCCAAGCCCCCTCTGGATAAAGGTCTCCACAGAGCCACACAGGGCCAATAGCTCCTGCTCCCCTGTGCATGACTTCTCTGGGAAACCACATCTTGAATGGCAGCACCTCACCCTGCTCCTTCAAGGGTGGGATTCCTCCCGGGTAATGAGCCAGACGCTTCTAGGAAACTGACCTTTGGAAAGGCCAAGGCTTCCTAGCAGCATTAAGGGCTGCATTTCCCAAGAGTCATCTGTACATTTTCACTCCCACACCTTTGCTGAGGGTAAAAAAAATAGATTATCCCTCCCTTTACCCCCATCTCCAGCGCTCCAGAGGGGCAGTGGGGTTGGGTTTTGTGGGAGTGGATGCAAAGGTCCTTTCCAACCCAAATTATTCTGTGATTCTGAGCAACAAGCGTGGCTGACCACATTCACACTGTTAAATTCCTTCACCCTCCAGAACAAGGAGGCTGGATTAAAACTGCTGGAAGTGGTTCCTAGCCCATGCCAAGTCCCTTGGGTTGGTGCCATTTGGCCTGGCCCCAAACTGGGCCCAGTTCAGCTGATATTACAGAGCCAGACCCTGTACCTCTGTCCCTACACTGTTTTACTGACATGATGCTGCCCCAGGAAATTTTGCTATGGATGTTCTCCCGGGAGAGGGTGGACAGAGCCTTTCCTTCTCTCCTGCCCCTCCACTCACTGCTCCTGCCCCAGGACACTCAGCAGTTCTGTTGGTACATTATTTGGACCAAAGCTGTTGCAATCACACCACAAGTAAGTGAAATCCCTGGCTTTTACCCTAAAAACTAATTGGCCTTTGAGATTACAACAGTTCTGTATTTAATCACTGCATAAAGGATGTAGGTCTTGTGCAGTGATTTAGTTGCAAGAACAGTTTTGAGTACAGGAACATGATTTAAGATTAGGAAGGAAGGAAGGAAGGAAGCAAACTGTGGGATCAAATCCCATTTGCAGATGGCTCCTGTTCTTACATAAGGGACAAAACCCCAGGGAAAAGTTCAGGCAAAGGAAAGAAAATTTGATTGATTTTCCGTGCTCAAAAGACTGAGAGCTGTATTTTTCCCTCTCTCAGCCTTGGGAGGTGGGGAATGACATGCTGAGCAGGGCCATCTGCTCCAGCTTCATCCTGCCGTTTTCTTTCTTGGGAAAAATTCCCATCACGACTTTTCAGTGCAAACATAAGGCATGAGAAGTATCTAACACATTTTTGGGCACTTTGAAAAACTACTCAAGCCTACTCTGATGGAGCAGGGAATACAATCAGAAGGATGGGTACCTACAAACTGATGATCTCTGGCCTGTATTCATTTAGACATTTATTAATTTTAAAAATCTACTCTTGATTGCATCTCCCTGCCAGCATTGGTGTCTGCTCACAAGGGTGGTCCCTGTGCTTTGCCTAGGTTTTCTTGGAATTTGTTCTGATATTCCACCCAGTTCCTAAGGCAACAACCTGAAAATCATTCAGGACTGCAGCCTGGGTCTGCACCTGGCAGAATAGGTGAAAAACAGCAAAAAGAGTTTGCATGAAGTTAATTGTGGATTAAGGTCTGGAATCCGACGACAAAAAGAAGTTTGATGATTTTCAGGTTTGGGGATTGCCACAGAGATAGAGATAAGAAATTGCTTTGAGCCCTTTTTATTGTTGTTTTGCACTGAGATAAATCCAAGGAAATATTTCTCCCTTGAAGATTCTTGGCTGATAATCCATCTCACACTGGTTTATGGCCTGATTTTAAAGATACCAATGTACAAGCTGAAAGCCCTTCAGCCTCCTGATTGCAGAGAGAGATAAATATCAGCCATGCACCATCAACAAAATGTACATTGGGAAAGAAATAATCCAGTGTCACATTCTGGGTTGTTTTTCCCTAAATCCATTACCCCCGTGTACTTCTGTCATCTATTTTCCCACTCACTCCATTTTATGAAGTTCCCGGCTGTTGGTGCAGCTTTTAATTACCTGAAATAAAATTACAAGGGTGGATATTTCACTCCTAGGTTTGTTTTTTTTTTGCTGAAGATATTTATAAAAATTCATTCCCACATTGAAGACTGGGGCACCCCATGTAGGACTGGAAATCACAGCCCTGTCACCCCCATCCTGCTCCACACTAGGGCAGGGGTGAGATGTAGATGTAAACAGGGAAAGGGATGAGAGCACCAGGGACAGGTTTGGCCAGAGAAAATGTGAGACACAAAATCTGTTGGAATCACAGAATCACAGAATTATTTAGGTTGGAAAGGAGCTCCCAGAACACTGAGTGCAACCTGTGACCAATCCCCACCTTGTCACCAGCCCAGAGCACTGAGTGCAACGTCCAGTCCTTCCTTGGACACCTCCAGGGATGGGAACTCCAAACCTCCCTGGGCAGACCCTTCCAACGCCTGACCACCATTTCCATGAAGAAATTCCTCCTGATGTCCAAATGTTAATAGACTTTTCCATCACTTCTCCAGCAGCCACTTCATTGATTGGTACAAATACCAAGGGAAAAAAAGAGGCTGAAGAACTTTTATTGGCATGGAATGAACCTCCCCCCACAAACAGGAGGACCTACAGGCTGCCCACAGAGTGTGGGGAATCTCCCTCACTGGAGATATTCCAGAACTGTCTGGACACAATCCTGCACAATGTCTTCTAGGATGAGCCCCCTTGAGCAGGAAGGTTGGACCAGATGACCTCCAGTGGTGCCTTCCAACCCTGTCCATTCTGTGTTTCTGTGGTCTTTATCCTTAGGAAAGTCCAGCAGATCAAAAACAACCTTTCCTTGGTCACTCACAGGGAGATGTGACCTTGTCCTCAACTCAGGCACTGAGACTTGAGCCAACAGGGTGGAGAGAAATGAAAATGAAACTTCAGCTTCCAAAACAGTCATGGGGATCATTCTAGAAGGAAGCCTGGTGACACGAGAATGACACTGTTGCTTATACAGCCAGAAAAAAAAAAAAAAATCCTTTTTTGCCTGACAAAATATAGTTCAAGTTTCTGTGACCATTTTCACAAGACACAAAAATTCCGGAGTTGGACCCAATCTGTTGCTTTGTGAAGGAGTCCCAGATTTAGGTTTCATATCCTACTCTGTTCAAGCTACTTCTACGTCAATATTTAGAGTAAACTACTTTGTGAAACAGACCCTGATAGGAGTGCTCACAATTTCCTGAGAACAGGATTTTCCTTTTGAAGACAAAGTTATATATGAAAGAGCATTTGTTACAGAAATTTGTAGCAATACGGAATATCTAAAGCCTTTCTCCCTCACATTTCCCCATTTGATATGGCCTCAAATATTTCCTTGCTTTATGCAAGACAGAGTGTTTTAAGTGAAGACGTTCAGAGAGTCTCAAGATTATGAAATAATCTTGGTTATTAAGTAACTTATGACAACTTTCCTTGAATGGGAGACATCAAGTTCTACTCTCTGGTAAAGTGTCCTTTGATTAAACCTTATCACCAGCAGCTCATCATAAAATCATCAAATGGTTTGTGTTGGAAGGTCATCTTGTTCCACCTGCCCTGCCATGGCCAGGGACAGCTTCCCTAGATTGTGACTCAAATCTCTGCCACTTCAAAAAAAAAAAAAAAAAAAAGCTTTCAGAAGACTTGAGAGATCAGCCCATTGAAAAGTGAGAATAGTTGTAAACTCAGCATTTTTTATGAAATGTAAAAACTGTTCCCATTGCCCGCAGTGAAAACACTTCTGATGAGAAGTCTACCAGAATAATGCTTCTTACCAAGCACTCTTTCCAGAGAGTTTTAGTTGTGCCAGCAACAGCATCTAGAAAATTGTACTATTTGGGGCTTTTTCACATGTGGAAGACTTGCAAAAGGAAATACCTGACTTTCTTTCCATTCTGAGAACTCAAAGGGACAGGAAAACACATTATGGAGAGAGAGCCAAAGCCAAGGACATTTGACTTAATGATTTTTGAGGTCTTTTCCAACCTCGATGATTCTGTGATGTTGCAAGCAGTGAGGCAGCGACATCTTGAGGAAATCCCTGCTCACTCAACCCTTTGGTGGCACTCCAGAAGTTTGGGGATAAGGGCTCTTAGGCCCTTGTCTTTCTTACAGATCCATTGTCTTATCTCAGGATGTCTTCTGCTTATACATTTTAAAATTCACTTTGAAAGAGCCCTTAAAAAAGTTCAACTATTTTTTATGAACTATAACTCATATAAGGTCATTCTTATAGATTCAAGCCTCCGTTTTTTCCAGCCCTCCATCCCCCCTGTCGAGCTCACCATGGGGAATCAGGAAGAGATTTATCAAAGAGTTAAATTTCCTGATGTCTAGTCCTGATGGTTCAGTTTAGGCTCCCCTGAGCCAGATGTTTCAACAGAATCAACAAAAAAACCCCACTGACGTAGTGAAGCAAGTTCAGTGAGAGCCACCAAGGTGGTGGGTGATTTGGATACGGGGCATGAGAGGAGAGATGGAGAGAAATTGGGATCATTCAGTCTGAGGAAGAACGTGCAAAGGGATATTATCCCCCCTAGCAGGTCCTTGCCCTTCCAAAGGGGCTTTGGGACCAGAAGAATTGACACCCAGACATGAAGCCACATCTGGAGTGTCCACTAATCCTGTCAGTTTTGCAAACACAGGCTAAGAGAAGGCTGAAGTTATCCAGATACTTTGAACGCTCATCCAGCAAGGAAAGACCATTCTTCCATGGCTCATCCACTGCCCTTCAGCAGGGATTTGGGGTACAGAGTTACAGAGTGGGAGGGTAAAAGCGACTGTCCATGAGATGCCCATATCACATCCCCGTGGACAAGGCATCCTGACCCCGGTGTGATTTGAACACACAGCCTTCTGATCTGGAGTCAGACGCGCTGCCATTGCGCCACGAGGTCAGGGATGGGGCATCCCTTGCCCAGATGTCATCCCAGAATTTGGGGCATTCTTTGAAGGAATGGGAATTTCCATTCACCTGACAGAGGAGTGACACCATCTTTGCATGGTGCCTTGCCAAACAAAGAGGGCTGTAAATGAGATACTACAGAAGCAGAATGCCACAAATGACCCCAGAGCAGCCCTGCAGAGCCTCTCCCAGGGGAAACAGGCTCCTGGATGTGGTGTCTCCAGAGCGGCAGGAGAGATGGTGGCTCAGCACCTCCCTGGGGACAGAGGCCCCATTCACCTGGAAGATGCACGGATGTCAAACCCATGATCGACAGCTCATGGGTCATGTCCAGAGTGCAGGGCAGAGCAGGGAGGTGTGGTGAGTGTCTGCTGCACTTTGCTTCGTGAAGAAGCTCAAGTGAAGACATTCTCTGAAAAGTAGAACCTTCACAACTGCAGGATGTCACTCCTGAGGGACCTGGATTTTTCTCCATGCAGTATTTCCCTGGAAGGCCAGCGTGGGGTGGTACAGCGAATCCAGGGGAGTCCTGGAGTGTTTAAGGACAATGATTCAGAGTAAGATGATGAAAATACAGAGAGGTTCCTGATGAACAACACAAGGAGTTTGTTCAGGAGAATAGTAAAAAGAAAGAGTCTGGTCAGCCCCACCTCAGAGCCCACATGAAGATTATGAAAGGAATGTTCCTGAAAGCCATGCCTGAATGAAGCAAGAATGTGATGATGACAGGAAACAGGGACCATGGACTTGCTAAGGGCAGAACACTCTCGGAAAATACATTTCTTCCTTGATGGCCAAATGGACACTGAGGAGCATCATTTATCTTGACTTTGGCTGCACCTCTGACAGGCTCTCCCAGATGTGTCACTGAAGCAGGACACACACACAGAGCAGCTGAGCTCATCCAAAGGCAAAATGAAGGGCCAGAGCCAGGCACTGAAGGGGTTGGGTCAGCGGTTGGTGGTCCAGGTGATCCTTCACTGCCTGATGCTGCACTGGGCGTGGTTTGCTGTCTCTCTGGTGGGTGAAGAGGATGTTCCACAGAAGGAAGGACACGGCAGCCCAACAGGGACATGAGAAAAATGAGGGGACAGGGCCAGTGGCGCAATGGACAACGCGCCTGACTACGGATCAGGAGATTGCAGGTTCGACTCCTGCCTGGCTCAACACTTTTAGCCCAGGGAAATTCCTCCAGCTCCCTTTGTGACCACTTCCCTTCTCCTGCCCATCATCCATCCTCCCTCAAGCACCTGATATCCCAGCACTCCAAAAGGGGCACAGCTGGGGCCCACACCAGAGCCAGGGGCACCACAGCAAATGCCACAGCAGAGCGCAGGTGCCTCCTGAACTGCTGTCCTGCAGCCAGGACAGAGCCAGCACTGCCAGGGTGTCCTGGCATCTCACGTGCCCTGGTCCCCAGCGCCCTGCAAGGCTCCCATTGGTCTTGCTGCCCTTTGTCAGTGCCTTGCCAAATTCTGCTCCAGAAGCAGTGCCCTACTCATGGCTTTGATGTCACAAAACGATGTTCTTGTGATGTTGACACCTGAGAGGTGGGAAAAAAAGCCTGGAAGGGTAAAGGACCTCAGGAAGACAGATGTCCCTTGCCACCTCCACCAGAGCCAGGCAGTTTCAGGGCGAGCCAGGCAGGAGTTGAACCTGCAGCCCCCTGATCCATGGTCAGGTGTGTTCATAGTCCATTGAGCGACTGGCCCCAGCCTCTAGTCCCTCCTGCTGCCCCTACTTCAGTACCACCTGGATTTGTTGGTGGTCAAAGAGAAGTGGCAGGATCTCACCTTGCTCCCACTTGCCCCATCCATGTCAGCCTCGCCCTCCTCACCGGTGGGGAGACACCAGTAGTGGTCTCACTGGTTCCACCACCCAGGAGAAGAAATGCTAGTACTGAGCTCCAGGCTCCAGCCCAGCTGTCTTGGTGGTTTGGAGGACACATCTTGTCTTCCTCATGGCATGTGTGATTGTAGTTGCACTGTTTTAGGAATCCTGCTCTTCTTTCTCATGGAGAATAGAGATAAGCTGCACTTCTTGTACTTTCTTAATCTCTGTGTTTAGTATTAAGTACTGTATAGCTGTGACCAATGCCTTTGGGAGGTGGATTCCCTGCTGACCAATTGTTGCTGGATTATTAATGGATATATAAAGAAGTTTCTGTAAATAAAAGTCTCTCTTTCGCCGTCTTGGGGGTCTCTGCCTGCTTCCTTGCCAGCTTCCTCTGCCTGCTGCCGCAAATCCCGCGAATATTATGAAATTCTAAGCCACGTGTGGTTACATTTCCCAACCAGTCTCAGATCAGCCCAGAATTCTCTGGAGCTGTGGTGCCCATGAAGGGGAAAGCTCAAGCCAAGCTCACCTGTTTTGTCCTCCACTTGCCCCTGCATGGTGACAGTGATGAGCAGGTGAGTTGTGGTGAGATCTTGCTTGACGGTCAGTTGGTCTGGGCTACCCTGCACATGGAAACCTTCGACCTTCCTGGCCCAAGCCACAGACACAGTGAAGGTACCAAGCAGTGGTGACAACTCCGTGAGCATGAAAACGTGGCATGAAGCAACAAAAGAACACAGAAACAGGATTTTTACATCAAATAACAGAGTGATTCATGTTGGAAATGACATGTGGAGGTTTCTAGTCCAGTTTTCTGTTCAGCTTATGACATTCAGATCAGGACTGCATGCTCAGGCTCTGAATATCTCCAAGGATGTAGAGGCCACAGGCTCTCTGGGCTCCTTTCTTAGTGATTCACCATCTCATGGGGAAATTTTTTATGCCAGTGTTCCCAGTCAGAGTCTCCCCTGCTGGGGGAAAGTTTAGCTGTGCAGAAAGGCCACCAAGACAGGACAAACACCAGGCAAAGGCAGGGTTCCATGGAGAAAGATGCCCCCTGTCACCATCAATATGACAGCCAGGCTGTGGGCAGGAAAATTACAAGCCAGGCAGGAGCTGAACCTGCAATCTCCTGATCTGTAGTCAGGCGCGTTGTTCATTGTGCCACTGTCCCAGCCATACTGGAGCTCTGGGGGTTTCCTATTGCTGAATTAGTTCAGTACAGAAAAAAATCAGTTTTAGGAAATCCTGGGAAAGCAGGTCATCCAATCCCTGCTCAGAGCACAATAGTCTTTGACACCTTTCAGGTTGTCTTGTCCGTCAAACCTTAAATAACTCCAGGGATGGAAACCCCAAAGCTTCTCTGGGATTATATCCTACTCTGAGACAAGGCAGGTCATCGATGTCACAAGCAGAATTTGGCAAGGCACTGACAAAGGGCAGCAAGACCAATGGGAGCCTTGCAGGGCGCTGGGGACCAGGGCACGTGAGATGCCAGGACACCCTGGCAGTGCTGGCTCTGTCCTGGCTGCAGGACAGCAGTTCAGGAGGCACCTGCGCTCTGCTGTGGCATTTGCTGTGGTGCCCCTGGCTCTGGTGTGGGCCCCAGCTGTGCCCCTTTTGGAGTGCTGGGATATCAGGTGCTTGAGGGAGGATGGATGATGGGCAGGAGAAGGAAGGTTGTCATGAAGGGATTGGGAGGAATTTCCCTGGGCTAAAAGTGTTGAGCCAGGCAGGAGTCGAACCTGCAATCTCCTGATCCGTAGTCAGGCGCGTTGTCCATTGCGCCACTGGCCCTGTCCCCTCATTTTTCTCATGTCCCTGTTGGGCTGCCATGTCCTTCCTTCTGTGGAACATCCTCTGCACCCACCAGAGAGACAGCAAACCACACCCAGTGCAGCATCAGGCAGTGAAGGATCACCTGGACCACCAACCGCTGACCCAACCCCTTCAGTGCTCGGTTCTGGCCCTTCACTTTGCCTTTGGGTGAGCTCATCTGCTCTGTGTGTGTGTCCTGCTGCAGAGACACATCTGGGAGATCCTCTCAGGGGTGCAACCAAAATCAAGATAAATGATGTTCCTTGGTGCCCTCTTGACTACCAAAGAAATAATCTCTTCAAAGAAATCTATTCTTTTGGTCAAGGGTGGTCTGCCCCTCGTAAATCCTTGGCCTTTCTGTCATTTTCACATCCTTCCTCCATTTGGGCCCAGTTTTCAGGAGGATTGTTTCCATAGTCTTCAGGCAGACTCTGAGCTGTGGTTGCCCAGACTAGGGCTCTCCAGATGGTCTTTCCTAATCTTCTTGAAAAAAAGAGCTTTTCATGTAGTTCATCAGAAACCTGTCTGGTTTTCCGTAATCCTACACTGAATAATTGCTCTTGATGCCCCTCAAGGAATTCCCTGGACTGACCATACCACCCCAAGTTACTCTGCTGGCCAAGCGTGTCCAGGTGTGCCAACCAACTGTTTCCTGGACTCCTCCAGGAGTCACTGAGCCTGCAGTTGAAACCTTTCCTGCAGTTAAAAAGCTTCTTGATGAAGACTTCACCTCCTTCCTGAGGTAAATTGTGGCAGACACCCACCACAACACCTCCTGCTTTGTTCCTTTCATTGATTCTGATGTATAACTTCCATCCAGCTCAGAGGAGAGCTCTGGGCACCATAATCTCCATATATTCCATGCCCCTACACGTGGTCAGAGCCTCCCTGAGCCCTGTGCCTCCCACAGAACCGCCCCCCCGAAAAGCAGAGGGGTGCCAGCGGTGGCCCAGACTGACCCCGGTGTGATTCGAACACACAACCTTCTGATCTGGAGTCAGACGTGCTGCCCTTGCGCCACGAGGTCAGGGTGGAGAGGTCCAGGGACCTGGGGTTTCCCGTGGGAATGTCCTTTCCATGGGGACCACCCTGGGGTGTCCCTGCACCCCCAGGAGCAGGGCTGTGGCTATGGAGGGGCAACCTCAGGGGAGGGTGGCCAAGGCCTGGGTGCAGATGAACACACGGGGTGGGGCGAGGGGATCTACAGGGTCAGTGTGGGGTGGAACCAGGCTCAGGAACGCTCCAAGGGAGGATGGTGGCCTGGGGGGCACACAGGACAGCCCGAGGGGGGCTTTGGGTGTGTACCCAGAAATGGCTGTGGTAGAGCAGAGCACCCATGGGCTCAGCCCAGCCACAGCCCCTGATGTCCTGCCCCTGTCCTGTCCTGGCTGGGAGTGGCAGCTGGAGCTTCTGCAAGGAGGGCAGAACGTCCCACCAGGGCAGGCAAGGTCCACCACCAGCTCCTGCTGCCCAGTCCTTTCCTCTTGGGCCCTTAGGGCAAGGATGTGATGGACAAGAGTATGGGTAAGGAGGTCAAGCCTTCCTTCCCCCTCTCCAACGCCATTCCCAACTTCATTCCTACCCCAAAATGCTGGAGACATCTGCTGGGTACCAGGCTGTCGGCAGAGGGACAGTGCAGGCTGGGGCTGTGGCCAGCAGGGCAATAGACAAAGCACAAGGAAACTCCTCCCCGGCTCCACCTAATCCTGGCCAGAGCAGAGTTCTCAGGATTACGATAGTTACAGAGATTGTTAAAGTTATAGAAATGTTATAAAATTATATGAAGTAAGAAAAACTTAACATAATAGTTACATGCTTACCTTGAATGTGAACGACTCCTTCCCAAAATTCAATTTCTCTATAAAATTTGACGCCTGAAGCTAAATCCAGTCCCTGCTCTCCAAACATATGAATAATCACCACACATTTACTCTGTGAATTACCAGTGCTGAGGAGGAGCAAAGAGGCATTTCCTCTTGCTTTTACCTTTCCATCTGAGCAAATCCTCTGCCACGAGGTCCCTTCCTCCTCCAGCAGCTTTTCCCACAAGAGGGAGCCAGGGACCAGCTCACGGGCTCCATGAGCTGTAAATCAGGCTGGGGATTAATTTTGCTCAGTGAAGGACCCTCCATCCCTAGGCCAGACTGGAAATTCAGCTTGTTTCCTTCCTGGAAATACTTTTTTTTTCCTCCACGGCCCATTTTTTTTAATATATATATATTCTGTCCCAGTTGTCTCTGTTAAAGTTTCCCCCTACATTTTTCCCTGCTGACCACAACCAGTGGCACACTTTTGCATCCATCCCACTCTGCTTCTTGCTCCTTACAATATTACAAACAGTGTCAGGTTTTCAGTTCCAGGAGCCGTTCACCCCAGCTGCAGTCAAATCCTGTTGATTTACATTGCCGTAATGCAAATCTGGTTAAGTGCTTGGGGAAAGAAGATGTTTCCCATAATTTTAGTGTCCCAGGTATTATTTTCAGAGCTATCCCATGACTGAAAAATTCAAAATTAAAGAGAAACCTTCCCTTCTCATAGGAACTCCCTTCCTGAAAGGGATGTGAGTCCCAGGCCAGATTAGCAAAATCGCTGCAGGGATGGGGACTTCACCACTGCCCTGGGCAGCTGTGCCAGGGCTGGACAGAGCTTTCTGTGAAGGAATTGTTCCTAATAACCACTCTAAACCTCCCCTCGTGCGATTTGAGGTTCTTCCTCTCATCCTGTCCCTTGTTCCCTGAGAGCAGAGCCTGACCCACCCCAGCTGTCCCCTCCTGTCAGGAGCTCTGCAGAGCCACAAGGTCCCCCCAGAGCCTCCTTTTCTCCAGGCTGAGCCTCCCCAGCTCCCTGAGCTGCTCCTCATAAGAGATCGTTAGGCAAAGGGCAGAATTTGCACTGTGTTAGCATTTCTTCTGTGATCCATTTAAAACACGTCATACCTCAAATAACCTGGGAAAGGAGAACAAACAAGAGTGCAGAGGCATCAAGGCGGAATGAGATGGTACTCAAATTTCAAAAGGTTTTTTTTCTTTCCTCTGGAATAATTTCTGATCATCATTTTTAGGGGATTGTGATTGTATAAGCACTTGTAGTCTGATAGTGAGAACATCCTGGAAATGATGGAGAAGGATTTTGATTACTGGGCAATCACTCCTCTTCCACGAGATTGTTAAAACACCTACGGTTTTGAATTTTTACTTCATTTCTCATGGAAATAAAGTTGAAAAAGTCAAACATTTCCAGCCCATTATTAAACAGAACAGAATGAATTTGTTTTCAATTTTAAAAATAATTGAGAAAGCTGAGTTTCTGCCCCGATCTGACAAAGTACAATGACAGAGCCTGTCTGAGAGCTGAGATGAATATCTCAGCTAGGATCCCCTTGGATTCAATGGGAACCTGAGCCGACTGAAGGGTTCTTGTTTCAGCCTTTGTTTTATCCCTTTCCCTGGAGTACCTGAAAATGGACACAAACACCTGTGCTTCAGGACTGGAAGGCGCCTGCGAATTTGCAATGGAAAGCACACAAAAAAACCAGGGAGGCAGGGAACAATGCCCAGCGACGGAGGGAGAGGTTTGTATTGTTGATATTAAAGCTGCTGGGTCAGAACAACATCAATAAATACTTTATACAGAAAGAGGCTGAAGTAAATAACTGAGGGAGAACCTGAGCTGTAAGCTGCCATTTCCATGTGTCTGTTGGTATCATTCAAACTCCATATGGACAAATTGTGAGGAAAATTCATGGATCTCACTTGTCTTGTGCTCCTTGTGCACCTGCAGAGCTGAAGGTGCTGCTCATGATGCCTGAAAACCAATAATCTGCACCTCATGTATCAGAATCATGGATTGAGAGAATGGTTTGGGATGGAAGACACTTGAAAATCGTCTCATTCCAACCCCTGCCATGAACAGGGACACCTTCCACTAGACCAGATTTTTTTTTCTTCATGGCACCTTTCACAGAACAAAATACAACTTTTTGATATATTTGAGGATGGAATGATCATTATCCTTTATTTCTTTCTCTTGGGAACAACTGTTGCATCACAGGACATGTAGCAGGATCATACGTTCTCTGTTGCCCAGAGAAGCTGTGGCTGCCCCTGGATCCCTGGAAGTGTTCCAGGCCAGGCTGGATGGCACTTGGAGCAACCTGGGATCGTGGAAGGTGTCCCCTGTCCATGGCAGGGGGTGGAATGAGAGGACCTTTAATGTCCCTTCCAACCCAAACCATTCTGTGATCCTAAGACGATCTTATGATATTCCAGCTGCCTTCTCTCCCACCAAATGATGGCAAATTTCCTCCAGGTAATCCTTCACCAACCACATGGACCTTTCAAGTTAACAGTGCTCTCCAGGGGGATTGACATGGAGAGAGAGCCTTCCCAGCAGCTTTCCCAGTGGTCAGGCAGGGAGGCACAGCTATTTCTCCCCTTGTTTTTGTGCCCCCGAGCCATTGTTCAGGCTTAGCCACATGCAGCGGTCAGGCTGTACCCACTGCCTTCCCCTGGCACCCATGCCAAGGTCCCCTGGACAGCCTGAGCTCTTCCCACTGCCCTATAAACTCCAGAGTGCTCCCTCCTCCCCTGCTCAGAGGTTTTGGCACTGTGGCCCTGTCTCCACACCGCAGCTGAGACCTTTCGCCATGAAGCTCTTCTCCTGCCTCATGGCTCTCCTGCTTTTCCTCCTCCAGGCTGTTCCAGGTAAGGGGTAAGACCCACACTGATCCAAACTGCCCATGTAGGAGGTACAACTCGCTTGTGTCGTGGTGCAGAACATTCTCCTCAGCTCCTTTCCTCAGAGCCATTCCCTATTTTGCAGTACAGAAGCAAAAGTGAAAAATTAACCTGTGGTGAGCAGGTGTCGCACCAGAACCTCCCCACTGAAGCCACTGCCAGGTGTTGGCTCTGATGACTCTTTGAAACGTCTTTATGCCAATTTGTGGCACTATTGGAAGGCGGCACCACGGAAATCACCTGCCTCTTCTAACCCCAGGGTTAAAAATTGTGTCCTTTCTATAAGGTAGAAGAAAGCAGACATGTTCCCTGGCATTTCTCAAGTTGAATGGCACCATTGACTTCAGCTCTCTGAATATTCTGGTTCCCCTTCCTCAGCCCTTCTGCTGCACTGACTCGTTTTCTGATTGTGCTTTTATCTGCCTGTTCTTCTTGCTTAACAACATTCCTCATCTTGGAGCAAGGCTTTCAGAGGAGGAAGGAATAGGGCAAATTGTGTGCTCCTGTTAATTGGGCCAGATCCTCCTTTTGGGGCTTTTTTAAGTCATAATTTTATTTTCAGAGCATATGATCACTGTGCTGTCCCTTGCATGACCAGCCTGAGCACTTCATTCACAGAACTTAGAGCATCCAAGGCTGGGCTGTCCCCTCCCACTACAGCATGAATGCCCAGGATGTGTTCAAAAACTTAGCATCAGCCTCTGTGTTTAACTCTAGCTGCACCAAAACCTTCATTGGAATGTTCTGAGATCCCATGAGCTCCTCAAAACTTTTGGAAAAGCTGCCTTGGGTTTTGGGGGTGTTTGTGTCAGATCCCTAATTGGGGTCTGTGGGGTTTCAGCAGAAGGAAGACCATGAGAATGGACTGATCCTGCAGCACAACTGGGAATCCCATTCTCCCTGTAGGTCTCGGCTTGCCCAGAGACACCTTGCGTTGTTTGGAATACCACGGCTACTGCTTCCATTTGAAATCATGCCCAGAGCCATTCGCTGCCTTTGGAACTTGCTATCGGCGCCGGAGAACCTGCTGCGTTGGTATGTGCGGGAACCCTGCCCAGGCGGGCAAAATCTTGGGGGGAAATGGCTAAATTCAGCAAAACAAACTTGTTCTCTTTGTATCCAAAACACAGAACTGTGGAATGATTTGGGCTGGAAGGGAATTTAGAGTTCACCTCCTTCCAATCCCCTGCCATGGGCAGGGACACTTTTCACTATCCCACGTTGCTCCAAGTCCCGTCCAACCTGGCCTTGGACACTTCCAGGAATGGGATCTAAGCCATCTCCCTCCATGGACAAAGATGATCCTACGTGTTCCCCCACTGATATCAGTGGGGAGCATTTGGGGATAGCCAAATACCCCATAGCCTTATCTCCGACAGATTCCTGGAAATATAAAATAAAATTTTGGCCCAAAGAGAGTCCTCCTTCCTTGGTAAATCTTCCTATAATCACCTGTTGGGGGACTGCAGGCTGCACCCTAATAAGTGCCAGCTGACCTCTTCCCTGTTAATTCATCTAATCCTTCCCAGGCTTGCTTGGTTTTGGTGCTCCTCAATAGATAACATATATCATTATTGATTAATCACTTTAGAGCCAACTGTGCTCACCCTAAAATTCCTCTGATCCGGAATCCTGGATCTGTCCGTGGCCAGAAGTGGATATTTCCACACAGTTACCCCAGCCATATCATCACCTCTTTATCCTGTTCTCCTGGCTTTCGTGAATTTGCAGCTAAGGATTTTTAGGTTTAGGCACCCTTGTGTTTAAAAGTCCTTACTGGATTTTTCCCCACAGATTAGGAATTCCTTCTGTTTGTTTTAAAACCTTGTACCTCATAATTTTATTCACTGCCACCTACTTGAAATGTAGTTATTCTGCGTTTATCTTCTTCATATCTTTACAATATCCCTCCTTCCATTAATTCTTTTCCAAGCTGGTGGGTCACAAATTCCTTCTTTTGCAGAAATGCTCTGATAAGCCCCAAAGTCCATCTTTGTGTCCTTTGCTTTTGGAGACAAGAGTAATCACAATTTCCCAACGATTTTTCTGTATGAGTTGGTTCAGATGGTGGTGTCAGGTTTTCTGCTTTGACTTAAACACTCTGAATTGCAGACACAACATCCAACTTCCGCATCTGCCAAGATGAGGGGGGCCATTGTGTGCCCCCGGAAATCAGATGTCTGCAAGAGCAAGAGGGACTCTGCCCTCGCAGAGGATGGAAGTGCTGCACAGAAATGTGACAAAGACCTCATGGGATTGCAGAAAACCATGGAAGTGCCAGGAAACAAACAAGTTTTCTATGGCCAAGAAAACAAACGAGTTTTATTCCAAGTGTTTCAGAGGTGTCTGATGTTCTCAACGTGCAAAGTGTGTAATTAAGTAGAGGTGATGTTTCTTTTTATAAAGAAGGCAATAAATGCTAAATAAACAGGTCCAACAGTCATTTATTAATGGAAAGAAGAGGAATGTCTTTCTACCACACCCACATGCAAAATTACACAAAAATTTGTTGTTGCGTCCTTGGAAACCCCATCCCCTAACCCTACTTACCAGCCTGGTCTTATTTACCACATTGATGCTGTGCTTGGAAGCTTTACATAATTGAGGACAATTAATCACAAAATCATTAAGGTTGGAAAAGATCTCCAAGGTCATCGAGTCCAACCTGTGACCCATCCCTACCTTGTCAGCCAGACCAGAGCACTGAGTGCCACTCCAGTCATGCCTTGAACACTTCAGGGAGCTGGAGGGACTCAGCCTGGAGCAAAGGAGGCTCAGAGGGACCTTGTGGCTCTGCAGAATTCCCTGCCAGGAGGGGACAGCCGGGGTTGGGTTGGGCTCTGGTCCCAGGGAACAGGGACAGGATGAGAGGAAACAGCCAGGGGAGGTTCAGGCTGGACATCAGAGGAATTTCTTCATAGAAAGATTGGTTAGGAATTAAAAGAGGCTGCCCAGGGAGGTGGTGGAGTCCCCATTCCTGCAGGAATTTAAAAGACAGATAGATGTGGCATTTGGGGACGTGATTGAGTGGTGGGCTTGGGAGTGCTGGAGAATGGCTGGACATGATGACCTTAGAGGGCTTTTCCAGCCTGAATGATTCTATTATTCTACTTATGTTGTCCTGTTCGAGTTTTTGGTTTGGTTTTTTTTTTTTTTTTTTTTTAGGGCGAAGGGAACTTTTAACCTTGCCCTTTCACCTGTTAGTTTAAGATGTGTTCACAGAGCAGTTTTATTACCACAGCTGAAGGGACAGCAAAGAGCAGGGCCAGGCAGGGCAGCTGCAATATCACATTTTACAGCCAGAGCTGCACATCTACCACAGATTTACCACCACAGGGTGCATTGCTGAACTAACAGCTCCTTCACTATCGCTGTGTGCTCATCACACTCAGGAATGAAACCTCCCAAATTCCTCAGAAGCCAAAGCCAGGGAAAAAAATCACACCCAGGTTTCAGCTGGGGAAGATATTCACACGAGCTCAGATTAAAAATGAATCACTCCCAGCCTGCACCCTTCTCAGGAGTCTTCTCTTGCAGGTTGCTTGCCTCCTATCTGTCACTTCCCAGGGATTTTGCTGGCTGCAGGTGACAGGCAGAGCATCCCTCTGAGCCTCTGTTTTCCAGCTGGAATTCTACCAGACCAAAATGCCAGCTGCCAAGGACAGGAATAATCGGCGAACATGAAAAAAGTCAACATTGTTTGGAGAGGCAGCGCTGGGTCAGAACGACACGAAAGGGTTTCTCAGCAGCAAATGTTACTCTGGGGACTGGAATCTGATTAACTCCTGCCTACTCCTTCCCTCTTCCCGGATGCCAGCCAGCATGCCAGCAGCACACAGAGGCTTCTGCGAAATCTCACTGCCAGCCCTGAAATTTCCCAGCAGAGCCAAAGGAATGGGGATCCTTGTGCTGGTGTTGATATTCATCTCCCTGAGCCAGCACGGTAAGACCAGGAAGGCCTGGGGTGGTGAAGAGGATAGCTGGGAACAGGGGTGATCTTTCTTCTCTGTGTGGTGTTGCAGGTATTGGGGAAAGATGTTTTCTGGCTGGGACAGTGGGTGAGGTGCTTTGGGAAAATGTGGTTTAATCCCTTGGGGGAATACAAAAATGAGCAGGGAAGAAGCTGTAAAAATGGGGCAGCTCAGAGGGTTAGGAGAAGCCCTAGAGGAGGCCCCCTGAGCTCTGGGAAAATGCTTCTGCCTTTTCTCAGGCTACAGTTGCCTCCTTGGCAGGGGGAACACAACCCCTCTGACCTCCCATGCACGATCTTTGCCAACATCACAAAGAAACAACTCCATGACAAAACATTCCATGGGTGAGGTTGGCTCAGAAACTTGGGATTTTTAGCATGGATCTCTGAACCTGTCCTACAGGATGGGGATCCTGGGTGTCCTCGAGGTGCCCAGGCTCCCTGGATGCTCCCAGCAGCTTGGCTGGTTGGGACCACAGTGCCAGAAGGAACCCCGGGAATTTAATCCACCAATTTGCCACTTCTTTGTCCAGGAGATGCTCATGGACCAGACAGCTGTAACCACGGAGGGGGCTTGTGCCGAGTGGGAGCCTGCATTTCGGGTGAATACCTGGCTCAGTACTGCTTCGAACCCATCATTCTCTGCTGCAAAAATTTGTCACCCGCCACCTCAGAGAGCTGAATGTTTCCACACAAACCAGCTGCACCTCGTGGAGAGATGCAGGCTCCAGAGGCATGGCACGAGCAGCTGTTGGGAAGGAGATTTTGTGGTTTCTGTGACTGTTGCTCCCCCAGGAGAACACGGCTGTGGATTCACTCATGAACTCCTAAACAATTTGTTTTTGCTGTGACTTTTTGGGAAATGCTGTGGCATGAAGAAACTGGGGCCACCGAAACCGTTTGTGGCACTTTTGGGACTCTGATTGTTATCTGACATGCACAGATGAAAAATTGCCTTTCTCCTTACCTGAGAGCAATAAACCTGAGGTTTAACACAGCAGCAAGTGCCAACCTGCGAGTCAGCAATGCTGCCAGCGGTGGGATGCCACTGACCAGGAGGGAACACAGGAGCCCTGACCTCCCCAGAGCACCAGGGTGACTCTGCCCCTTTAATTCCCTTCCCAGAGAAAACAGCTGCTATGGGGGAAGCCTTTTTGGCGTCACTTTTGGAGCAAAAGACACTTGGTTCGACATAAAGGACCCCACCCCCCCACACACACACCCCCATATCCACTTTTCCTTTTTAAGCTGTGCCAGGTTTTCAATGAAAACATAGAATCTCAGAATGGTTTGGGTTGGAAGGGACCTTAAAGTTCATCACCTTCCAATCCCTCCCACTATCCCAGATGGCTCCAAGCCCTATCCAGCCTGGCCTTGGACACTTCCAGGGATCCAGGGGCAGCCACAGCTTCTCTGGGCAACCTGTGCCAGAGCCTCCCCACCCTCACAGGGAAGAATTTTTTTTTCCTAAAATCCCAGGTTTACTTGTTTTAAACCTGGTGGGGAGGGGATCTGAAAGCTGTGTCCCATTGCCCTGACAGGCTGCCCTCTCCATCCATGGACTGCATTTCTGGTGCACCTCCTTTCCCTTTAGGTCACCCAGCCCTACGGAAATCACTCCTTGTCCCTAGCACGTTTCTTCCTGTGAGCTCCCTCAGTGTAAATTAATTATCTATCAAAATCCACTCTCAGCCCTTCTGTGTCTTTTCAGCTTAAAATTTTGACACTCCCCTGCCTCTGTCAGCTCCTGGTCTCCCTTTCCAGGTAAAATATTTCTCTCTGGGTCAGTCATTTCTGTGAAAGTAAGGAAACAATGATGTAATGAGAGAGCTATTCCAAATAGCTGAGGCGCTGGTCAGACAGAGCTGGGGAAAAGTCCTCCCTGAGAGATGAAATTCTTGTTCTGATGAATCAAACGGGAATATTCCCACTGACCTCACCAGGGTCAGGACCCACTGCCAGAAGTCCAACAATTCATTCATCCAAGCGTCTCCATTCACTGATGAGCAGCCCAGTTACTCTCCTCGGGTCATCGCTGGGACTCCAGCATACACAGGGAGATGCCAGTGCTCCCCTGGACATGCCCTGCAGTTGGATGAACCCTCAGGAGAGCCAGAGTACCCAGGGCTGGCTGTTGGCTTGGGAATTGATACTGAAAACAGGGACAGGGCCGAGCCCAGAGCCAAATTCCTGCCCATTTCCAGCCCATCCCTGTGACGCACGCTGATGTACGAGGACAGCTCGCGGAAGGGTTTCAATCAAGGCACCTCTCCAAATCAAACAGTTTATTTCTCACATTCATCCACAGGGTTTGTTGTTCGTGGCCCTCAGCTGGGAATTCTCAGCCATCGTGGTCAGAGCCTGATTTTTGAGGAAAGTGAAATGTGGGCTCATGCAGCTCACCTTGCACATGTCCCAGGTAGTTTAGGACCTGCTGGCCTGTCAGGTTTCAATCAGGAAAGGTGGGAATTCTCAGTTTATAGGGAATACTGTCCCTCTGGCTGTAAATGTACATGCAGACTGCTGCTAACAGGTGTGGTTCCACTGTGCCACTGCTGTGTGTTTGCTGATCTAGCTAGAAATAACCTTAAAAAACCCCAAAATACAATCCAACAGCATTTAAAAAAATCCATCATTGTTTCTGCCTGATTAATAGGATGAACTGAATTCCCTTCCAGCTACTTGGTCTCAAACAGAGGGAGGAAAGAGAAAGCACCAAAGATACAGTGGATGGTGGGGAATGGCACTTACAGACCTTATAAAAGTGTTTCTTGATGTGGATTCTTGACCCCTGAACTCACCTGGGGCAAAGCTCCCAGCTCAGCTCATGGGGAGCTGCTTGAAGAGTAGCATGAGCTGCTTAGGTGTATGATGAAATGCTGCTCAAATTAACTAATCCATGGTTGGAGTACCTTCTAACTCTGGGGAGAAGGAAAAATCATAAAATCATCCCAGAATCACAGAATGGTTTGGCTTGGAAGGGACCTTAAAGATCATCCAGTTCCAACCCCCTGCCATGGGCTGGGAAGTGTTAAACTCCTCTGAGTGACTGACCATGTTCATCCACTCAGCACAGAGCTGCTCACGAGACCACACTGCCACTCCAACACCATTTTTCAACCCTTTAAACCCAAGAGCCAAAAAATACTCAGTAGTATCTCAGTCTGAGGCACTCAGTAAAAGCCATCCCCAGTGTGAATCTTTGCCAGAGGATTTTCACTCCTGACCACCAGTCCTGCCCAGCTGGGACCATTTCCACACACTGTTCAGCTGAATCCAACCCTTTACCTGCAGGGCTGCATGTAGGGGTGGAGGGGACAGTAAAGCTAATGGGGGACACGGGGTGCCAGAATTAATGAAAAAGTGAAATATCCTACCCCTTGAGAGATGTAGGCTGGTGAGAATTTAAACCAGGCTAGAGTTCTGCTCTGGAAAGACATGAAGGATTTCTCCTCACAGGTGAAAGCCAAATGAGAAAGAGGATTTTTGTGGGAAAGGCTGGACTGAGCTTTGATCTCCAGCTGTCTGTACCTGATAGAGCTCAGAAGGCTACAAAATTTGGGTTCTTTAGTACTACCTTAGCAGACCTATACCCAAAGGAGATGCACAAATCACGCAGACATCTTGGGATGTATATTTGGGATCTCTGCAGCCGTACAGAGAGCCAGAATAGAGCCCTACACTCATGCCAGGTCTCTAGACCAGCCCAAGCCTCCTGGATAACTGGGGATTTTAGTCCATCAAAGCATGGCATGAATTCCCTCACCAGGATTTGTTTGCTGTTCCCAGGCAACAGGCCAGTGTTTGTTTGGCAGAGAGAGCCAAATCCTCCGCTCCTGCCCTCAAAACGTCATTGTGAGAGGAGCTGTGCCATCAGGCGCAGGATGGTGTTGGAAGGGCTCCTGCCTGGGGACACTGAGGTGCCACAGCCGTGGGCAGCCCCTCGGATCCGGGATGTCTCTCACATCCCTGGCACTCCCACGTGAACCAGTGCAACCCCCCTGCATGCCTGGCTCTTCCTTCCTCCCACGCAGGAGAAAGGGGTCACATTCCAACACTCCACCCGCTCACATGGAGCTCCTCCACCTCCTGTGGGGTGAAAGAAATCACCTCACCACAGCCCAGCTCCAGGACGTGCTGGGGAGATAAAGTAGGGCAGGATTCAGAGGCTATATCCACGTGAGTAAACCAAACCCACATGGGGCTGAGACTCAGGAATTAGAGGATACTCACATGTGCTGTCAGAAAAAGAACCCATTACCGTGCTGCTCCTTGGCACGGTTTGGAGGTGGGCACATGCCAGAAATGATCCATAATTGACATCTGGATGTGGCCATGGAGCTGGGTGGGGGAGAACTTAGCTGTGAGGACACCAGGTGTGCTCTGACCATTTGCTTTGGGCCAAAACCCAACATTTCCCTGTGTCCAGCTCTGGGAGCCTCAAAATGAGACAGACTTGGACTCCTTGGAGTGAGTTCTGGGCAAGCTATGAAGAGTGGTCTGGAATGAGAGCCATGGGATGTTCCTGGGCTGGGGCTGAGCCCAGAGTTGAGCTCATGATCATTTCTTCACAGGTGGAATTGCAGGGCTCCATCAGTGCTTGACTGGTTTGCTAAAGAGCCATCAGTGGGATTAGGAGTAGGAGGTGGCATCAGAAGCTGGCAAAAGAGTTCATTCACCCAAGGATTTACTCCTGCTGGCAAAAACTTATCCCAGGATGCATTTAAAAATTAGCCTGCTCAGGTCCTGGCCTGAAGGCAGATGAAGTCAGTGGAAACATCCCTCCTGTTTGGGGCCAGAGAGCAGATAGAGATTGATTTGACTCCTCCCAGCCCCAAAACCTCTCAAGCACCCAGGAGCCAATTCCTGTGCCATGTGTCTGAGCACAGATCAGCCTTTGTGCATGGTGAGCTCTGAGAAAAGACATCTGCTGGCAGGTTGGGGAGCAGGGGAGGGTGGGAGGCTGCTGGGCCAGCCCCAGTAGGCTCACCAGAAGCTGAGGCCAACACGGCAGCAGGACCATGCTGGAGGGAGCAAGACCAGCTGTTGTTCAAGCAGTTGCCCGAGGGACAGAGATTTCCTGGCCCTGATTTCTGGAGGAAATCTGGTTTTTGTTGGTACTGTCTAGCTCTGGCTTTCTTTCCCAAGGCATGTTCTGCGACTCAACCCATGCCCCACAGCTGCAGAGCAGGGGCTTGTGGTGGTGTGGAGGAGGCGTCCTGGTCCCCACGGAACCTGGAGCATCCAAACAGCTCCAGGCACAACTCACCCTCTGTGATGGTGCTGCTCCCACCACGGGAGAGCAGCTGAGCTGGAGACAAACACCTGGAATTTTGCCATCTGTCATTGGGAACACCACGGCCACGTGTCTCTGGCTCCGTGATCCACATCCTCTCTGGAGCACACCAAGCCATCTGCACACACATGTTCGGACACTTAAGCTCGCACGCTCAGAGCAGGACTCTCACATGAACATCCACACACTCCTCCCTGCTTGGACTGGAGTTCAAGGGCTGCCATCTCCTTTCTGCCAGATAAGCTCTGTCCAAATTCTTTGCTTTGAAAGTTCTTCCCCGTGAGGGTGGGGAGGCCCTGGCACAGGTGCCCAGAGAAGCTGTGGCTGCCCCTGGATCCCTGGAAGTGTCCAAGGCCAGGTTGGATGAGGCTTGGAGCAAAGTGGGCTAGTAGAAGGTGTCACTGCCCACGGCAGGAGGTGGAACTGAACAAGCTTTAAATTCCCTTCCAACCCAAATCATTCCATGATTCCATGAAATCCCATTGCACCATCACTCACATTGGAGATGCCAATCCTCAGAGGCACAGGGTGAGTTATTCTCTTCCACCCAAGCAGTGCCACCAGACAGGCGAAGCACAAACATTTTTCCAGAGGCTCCACACCCATCCTTGCATCCAGCCCTCTCCCAGGTGGGTTTCCAGACCCATTTTCTTTCCCCAGGATGTGCGTGGCTGGTTTGCAGGACACCCTGGTTAAGTGCTCGGTGTCCCTTGCTCCAAAGTCCGAGTGGTGAAGGCCCCTTTATCTGCACTGTTTGATGAAGGTGAGCCTCGTTCTGTTCAAGCAGTCTGAAGGACATGGGGTTTGCATTTTCCAGCGCTCCCTGGCATCCAGACTGCAAAGAAAAAGCCATTGAAGTGACTTCTGAAGGGAAAAGGGAAGACTTGGTGATGGCCTCTGCTGCGTCATTGCCGTAAAAAAAAACCTTTATAAAGTTTCTATTTCTTCTTCCTCCATTTGTTGTTGGTTGGGGGACATTTCTTCTCCTTGTTTGCTTTGTGTTGTTTTCCCAAGTTGAAACTCAGGTCTCACCTCTGCTGATTTCCTGGAACTGACCTGGGGAACTGGTACAAACCTGAGAGCCTGCCAGGTTCCCTGGGAGTGCTGTAATCCACGAGCTTTCCTAACGCCACTGAACATTGCAGGGAGGTGTCCCAGCTTTCCCATTTAATAAGGACATAAATGAATAAAATAGCCTATTCCCTTTTTTTCTTGACAGTTGTAAACAAAACCTTGGCAAGCAGGCTCTTTGCAGCCTGCAAGTTGGGAAATTGAAGCAGACCCATGATTTTTTTAAGGATCCCATTACTTTCAAGCCAACTTTTTGTGTTGGGGAGTGCTGAGGAGGAGACTCTGGATTTTTTCATGCTTGGCTGTGTCAATGCTAAACACAGAGAGTGAGAGCCGGAAATATGAAAAAACCAACAAAACCCAACACTTTGATACTGCAAACACTTGGATTGGATTTTGCCATCACATTCTTGAGCCTACAAACACAGAGCCAGACTGGGTCGGTCCCAACATCCTGTCTCCAGCAGCAAGCAGTAGCAGACTCCCCAGTGCTCAGTGCTATTTGTCAACCAAACCCTGATTTTTCCCCCCCTTTTTGGTCTTTTCCCTTCTTTTTTTTTCCCCTTTATTTCCTCTTCATGCGTTTTGTCCGTAACACGGTGTCACTGAGAGCAGGCACACCCCATGCAACTGTTTGCTGTCGTGTTGAAATGCACCTGAGATTGACAAAGTTCCCTCCGCTCCAGGAGCGTTACACAACCCTCCCCGGGCACTATAAATCCAGGATTTCCCTCTTCTTCCTCTCTTTATGGCCCTTCACTCCTCCTCGTGGTGGAACGTCCACCCACGCCGAGCCATGCGGGTTCTCCAGCTGCTCTTTGCGGTCGCGGTCATTCTCCTCCTCCAGGGCATTCCGGGTAAGGACACAATTGTCACAGGGGTTTCTGCAGGGTTGTGGAGAGAGAAGGTTCCTACCCTGAGGTAGAAAAGGACAAGACAGGGCCCTCAAGTCAAGGCTGGCCTAATTTTCCTTCTAAACAAAATTTTCTCCTGAGAGGGTCTCCATGAAGTTCCTGGATACAGCTGTCCTGGGTTCATAGGCTGTGTGTCCCCTCCTCTCTGTGACCTCAAAACTCATTCAGAAATGCTGAGCCTAAGCCAGGAGCCTGAGCTCTGCTCCTGACCAGGATACAAACCTCATCCTTCGCAAAACAAGGAAATCCCATCAAATTCTCCATGAGTGGAATACAGATGTGGCAAATGCAGAAAGATGAAACTGTGGCCAGCAGGTTGAGGGAGGTGGTTTTCACCCTCTGATTTGCTCTGGTGAGACCCCACCTGCAGAGCTGCCACCAGATCTGGGGCCCAACATCAGGAGGATGTGGAGATGCTGGAGTGAGTCCAGAGGAGGCCACGGAGATGCTCCAGGGCTGGAGCCCCTCAGCTCTGGAGCCAGGCTGGGAGAGCTGGGGGTGTTCACCTGGAGAAGAGAAGGCTCCAGGGAGACCTCAGAGCCTCTTCCAGTGCCTAAAGGGCTCCAGGAGAGCTGGAGAGGGACTGGGGACAGGGATTGGAGGGACAGGACAAGGGGGAATGGTCTTAAGCTGAAGGAGGGTAGGTGTAAACTAGATATTAGGAAGAAATCCTTGGCTGTGAGGGTGGTGAGTCCCTGGCACAGGCTGCCCAAAGATGTTGTGGACTCTCCATCTCTGGAAATGTTCAAGACAAGGTTGGACAGGGCCTGGAGCAACCTGGGATAGTGGAAGGTGTCCCTGCCCATAGCAGGAGGCTGGAAGTTGATGTTCTTTAATGTTCCTTCCAACTCAAATAATTCTGTGTTTCTTTGATTCTATAAAACCAAAACCATCTTTCAGGGGGGAAAATCAGGGGTAAAGGCAGATAGTATATTTTTTTGTCTGTCTGTTTTCTTCTGGGATTCTGTTTTAATAGAAAAACATTCCTTGGCTCGGCATTTTCGCTGCCTGCTTCTATACATATGTCAGGAATTCAGGTTTCATTGAGGTGTAAGGGCACTATAATGTTACCAGGATTTTGATGGTGCCAATTTCACAGAAAACAAACCTGATAACCAAGAAGAGGAGATTTACTTTCTCAACCTGTTTATGCTCTCATTTATTTAACAATTTTTATTTATTAATAATAATTTATTATTATTATTATTATTATTATTATTATTATTATTATTATTATTATTATTATTAAGGGCGAGAGAAAGGTTTGCCCACTCCACTGGTGGTGGACTCTCCAGAACCCCCAAACTTGGTGTTTCTGCCATGGCTAAAGAGAAGCAGCACACCCCCTTTTTATCAAAGCAGCAAGATTTAAAAAAAGCTTGCAAACAAAAAAACCAAAACATCAAAAAAAAAACCAAAAACAAAAACAAAAAACCCACCAAACTCAAACTGAAACAATATGTAAAACACCTGTTCCAAAAGGCACTTCTCTGCCTTTTGATGCTGTCCTACTTCACCTAACTCATTTAACCTCATGTAGCCAACCCAAACCTGGCTGCCTCACCCAGGCCAGTCATTAGCAGACTCAGAGTGCCTTCTGGATGGAGAAGCTCCTCCCAAGCACATTAGATCCTCACCACGGAACCAGCTGAATTTCCCTGTTGCCGACTGAAAGCATCCTGTTGCTCAGCCACCAGCACCAGTGGGGCTCCCAGTAGGTTTTGGGGCTCTGAGTAGGTTCCAGCTCTCCTAACCAGCTCTCCTGTCCTCTTTCCCCAGCAGCCAGAAGCCTCTCGGACAGCCAGCAGTGCAGAAGCAACCGCGGCCACTGCCGGAGGCTCTGCTTCCACATGGAGCGCTGGGAAGGGAGCTGCGGCAACGGCCGCCTGCGCTGCTGCCGGTGACAGTGACCACACCAGGGCAGTGTGACAGCCCCAGGAGAGCCAGCCCTGTGACCCTGCAGCCAGAACTGTACGTAGGACCTGTCCTCGGACATCTTTGTGCCTCCGCTTGCAGCTCGGTTTGTCCGTCATCAATAAATGTGTTGGTTTTCTATGTCCTGCTGGGTCTGGAGTGCAGCCATGTTTCCCCCCGAGATGGACCACCCTGACACTTGGTTGGGTGGGGATACTGCTGGGGACGCACTGGGGTGTCCGAAACATCTGCACAAAGGTGGCAGATGTGGTGTAAGAGCAAGGGGAGCCCTTCCGGAGTGGCAGCAAGAGAGGGATCTGCTGGGCTGGTCCAAGCAGCCACGAGCCTCTCTTCGAGCCCATTCCTCTCCCTCTGTCTCAGTCACTGCCTTTAACAACCTCAATTTCTAGCTCTGTTCAAAGGGGCCATGGCAGGATTCATCCTCTTCAAGGGGATGGTTCCAAGACAGAGTTATAATTTTCCCTCCAGAAATGTGTCTTCCTGGTGGGTGACTCAGGTTATCTAAACTGGCCTCGCTGAAGACGGCCCTGCTCGTTGCAGGAGTGCTGGACTAGATGGCCTTTAAAGTTCCCTTCTAACCCAAATCACTCCATAATTCTGTGATCCACCTCTGTGAAGAGGTGAGGGTGGGTGAGGTCAAGAAATTCCCGTGGGCAAAACCCAAATGAAAAACCCAAATTCAATCGATTCACTGGTCTCACAGGGAGTGTGGTGGGTTCTTCACCTGCCCTGCTCCCACATGGAGCAATTCCCAGGTGAAATCTTACTTCTATATTGCGAGGTGTTCCAGACTCTATCCTAACATCACCTGAGGGGTACCACTGCCTCTTTTCCTGCATATGCTGATTTATTGAGTGGAATTGTGAGTGGGAATGAGCCAAGGCTGAGTTCGCTTCCAGCAACTCCTCACCAAGGAGTAAAAGTTGTTGGCTGTGGACTGTGGTTTACTGAAGGAAGGGGAATTGCCCACCATGGTGTACTCTGGAGGAGAACCCCCAAATCAAACCCCCTTGGAGGTGGTGAGATGGAAAGGAGGTGGTGTAGGGTGAGCAGGAGTAGAGATGTGTTGGTGGTGTCAGTAGAGAGGTGGCTTGAAAGGGTATGAAAGTTTCCTCAAGAGAAACGCTGGAAGATTTATCTCTGGAAAACACCAAGTGTGATATCTAGGATGTGAAAGCAATGAGGTAGGCAAAATTCCCAGCCTAAAACCCCAGCTACAGACCTGGCTTCAACCTAAACCCTCTTTGCTATCCACCCCAGATGGACCAGTCTTGCCCTGGAGGAAACAGAAACCAGTAAAACCAGTGACCCAGCTGTGGAGATCTGACCCATCTCTGGCTGCACCGTGAGCAGGGAAATATTCCCTCCTTCCTCCTACCACCACGTATTGAACCAGTGAGGGACTGCTGGGCTCCATGCTGGGATATCTCATCCTTGCTCCCGTGGCTCTGCAGGCTGCAAACATGGTGGCAATGCCTCCATGCAGTCCCCTCTCTGGGATGTCTCTCCTCTCCATTGAGTGACAGTCTGGCTCCTCAGGGACCTCAGAAAGCTCAGCCAGAGGTTAGCAGCCACTGCGGCTCGCAGGAGCCATCAGCCCCATCGCGAGATAAGGCTCCTCTTGATAACAGGACCTGCCAGAACTAAGCCCCCACTTTTTCCACCTTTTTGAAGTCTAGCCGGTGAAGTTTTGCAGAGCTTTGTCTTTTTGCCAAAGTAACCAACTTCCAGCTCCAGCCTTTGCCTTCCCTCCTTTTCCCTGGCCTCCTCCCCCTGCCTTTCCTCTTCCTCCTCGCTCCTCCAACCGCAGCCTCTCCGTGGGGCTGATAGGGATTCTGGGGAGGGTGGACACGATGAGGGGGTGATGTCATCTGTTTTTGGCCCTTCAGAGGAGCAAGGGTTAGACACGTCTGCCTCTACCCAGCCTGGCGCCGGGAGCAACCGGGAGCCTTCCTTTGGCAGCCGCCCCTGCGCCTTATCAGGGGCAGGATGACATCTTGGGGCCAGGATGCTGGAGCCGCGAGGGAGAGGAGGTGGGGAGCCCCTGAATGTGAGCCCTGTGCGAGGCTGGGTGTGCACATGGATGTGTCTGTGTGTGTGTGTGAGCTCACTGGCACGGGGAAATCGCTCCCAGCAGGATGGAGCCGGCTATCAGGAGAAGGGGAAAGCGCCTCTGTGCCAAAGCCCAGCCAAGTCAAGGGCCATGCTGTCACCCAGCTCTGCTCCTGGGAGGGTTTAACCTCTCGTATCCCAGGCGGACAAGCTGGAAATCCATCTGGAAAAGGTTAGGAGAACCCCCTTGCCGTCCAAGGAGAAGGTCAGGGCAGAGGGAAGGGGGTGAATCCATCTGTCCCATACCCAAAGCTCGGGGTCTGGAGTGATCTCAAGCAGAGCTGGATACAAATTTACCATGGAAATGGTTTTGGGATGGAGCACTGTGTCCTTCTCTTGTTTTGGCAACTTCTTTCCAAGGTGGAATGGAAAACCTTCATTCTCCATGAAATAGTGATAACGCTAACACCACCCCCTCTTTTATTCTCTCCCCCAGAGACACAGTTTGATCAGAAAAGTGTGAAATATTTTTGGCTAAATCCAGGACAAGCTGGGCTTGCTATCTCCTACAACACAGCCCTCAGAAGGGAAAAGTCTTGTGGGACACAGGAGCCCGAGGAGAGAGACAGTTCTCCACAACAATGATCTTAAAATATATTTCATTTTGTATTATTTATTAGCGTTAGAAAGAATTTCCACCCCCTCCCCCCCCCCAGTCCTGATGGATCATTTTGCTCGCTTTGGAGACCAGTGCCCTAGAGAGAAAGGAAGATTTTGGGGAGAACATCTAGAACCCCTGAGGTTTGGGACAGAAATATAAACAACTGGTGGGTCCTTTCCAGCTGGAAAATTTATAAAATTTATTTTCTTTTGCTTGGAATGAATAAGGTTTTCTGTGAGAGTTATTCTCAGTTGTTGTAATTAGAGTAAGAAAATAGATGCCAAAAATAGCTAGGAGTTCAATAAAATCGAAGGGAATGGCCTCAAGCTGTGCCAGAGGAGGCTCAGGTTGGACATCAGGAAGAATTTCTCATGGAGAGGGTTGTTACGCATTGGAATGGGTGCCCAGGGAGGTGGTGGAGTCCCCATCCCTGGAGGTGTCCAAGGAACAACTGGACGTGGCACTCAGTGCTCTGGGCTGGTTGAAAAGTGGGGATCAGTCACAGGTTGGACTCGATGGTCGTAGAAGTGTTTCCCAGCCTAAATGATTGTGTTCAATGAACCTCTGCCAGCCAAACCCTGGCACTTTATTCCACATGAATGAATGGATGCCCTGTTTGTACACCCCAACAAGGGGACTGAGAAGAAACGCAGCCACTGGCACTGCCTCGTGCTGACCTTGGCCCTCCCCATCAGCACGAAAGCCTGGCAGAGGCTCAGCCCCAACATCTCAGAGGCTCTGTAATAAAGTATGAGTCTTTTCTAGGCATAAATAAATGACTTCACCCTTCTGGCGAGCTGCTCCGGGCTCTTTCAGCAGCTCTTCATGGAAGAACGGCAGCTCTGGAGCAGCGCAGCTCCTTCTCCCCACGGAGTGAGCACTGGCTGGTGGGGAAGCTCCAAAACAAACACCGTGGTGAGCAGCTGCTGGGCTACTCCCCAGCATGACAGCAAAGCCATCTGAAGCCAAAATCTAGTGGCTCTCAGTCTGGAGGTGCCCCAGGGCAGTGTGGAATTTGGGGAATGGGCGAGGGAATGGCTTTGCAGCCCAGATGAGGAGGGTGGATGAGCCCTTTCCCTTCTCCAGCCTCCTCCTCAGGACCACATCTTGCAGGACCCTTCCCCAAATCCCACAAACACTCAGCTCTTCCTCCAGGACTATCCCCCTGTGCCCAGGACGGACATGAAAGCTGTCAGGAGTCTTTATTGTCCAGATCTTCATGCTGTTATCAGCGACTCCCACACACTGGAAGTGAGATATGTGTGACAACATTTTTTCCATCGGCGAGCTTATCATGGCTGAGAAGAGGGGAAGAGGCTGGGACGGTGATGGGGAGGAGAAGGAGGGAAGGAGGGGAGGTGCATGGTCATGAACACCCACCCAGCCCATCCTCCACCCACCCCATGATCCCACATCTATGGAAGACGCAGAGGAAAAGCAGTGTTTTGGAGGAATATGTTGTCAAAGCAGTTGTGTGAGACCTAAGGCCTCCCAACCCAGTAGAGCCAGTCCTAAATTCCTTGGGTGAGGTCTGAAAACACCCTTCAAACACATCTCTTGATTCATACGGGTGTAGGTACAAATGAGGAGACCTTCTGCAAGGATGTTGGCTGAGCTAGCAGGACCCCGAGGGGTCTGACCCCTCCTTGGTGTCAGGCAGATCCTTCCCAGGGCTGCAGGAAGCTCCAGCCAGCAGGAAAGACATTAATGTGGAAAAAATCTCAGCTGTATCAGACTACAACAGAGCAATTTGGACCCCAGTGCCGTATCTGTAGTTGTGAACCGTGTGCTGCATCTCGCTGGGTTTTTGCTGTTGCCACTTGTCTGGCCCAGGTTTGTAGAGTAAAACCCAAAGCCTGGCCTTCCCAGTCTTCACCTGGAGGAGACAGAGGGAGCAGAAGTAGGGAATGGTTCTTTAGTCTTAAAGTTCATTCCCAGCCTGGAGGAACTGATACCACAGTCCTGAGGCACCAAGAAACAGCAAAGTTTGTGCTACAGGAGCTGTGGGGACAAAACCAAGCCTACAGCTGGGTGATGGGAAGATTTTAGCGGACTACAAGACTTGGTGAGACTTCAGATAGAGATCTGGAGCTGGCAGCACTTGCAAGGGCAACATGTCCCAGTGAGGTCGGCAGGACAAGAAGCTCAAGATACAGATGTGATTTCATCATAAAATGGTTTGGTTTGGAAGGGTCCTTGAAGACCATCTCATTCTCCTCCCTGCCATGGGCAGGGACACCTTCCACTATCCCAGGGTGCTCCAAACCCCATCCAGCCTTGAACACTTCCAGGGATGGGGAGTCCACAACTCCTCTGGGCAGCCTCATCACCCTACAGAGAAGAAGTTCTTCCTAATTTCAAAAGGTCTGTACACTTGCTCTGGAAATCATTACATTTATTCCAAGTTCATGAGTATCCCACATTTGACATTAACCCCTTTTCTGGGTTGCGGCTTGTCCCATAGCAGCCCTTGGAAGCAGCCACTTCAAATGACACAGTTTCTGGAATAAAAAACACAGAGATTAAATAACTTGTCCTTCCAAGCTGCTGTTTGCAAGGAAAGCCCAAGACAATTTCCCTCCTCTTTTTGCTTCAAGGTGAGGAGTTTGGCAGTGCTGTCTGGGGACCATGGGGAGGTGACTGCCCAAAGGAACCAGCTCCAGAGCAAAGGTGAAGCTGAGGTCCCCCTCACTGGCATGGGAACAGCTTTATCTCCACAAGGAGGACAGTGATGGATTTGCCTGCTAGGATCTGCATGATGGACTCTCTATACCATGAACAGTTAAAGGATTTGCATTAGGGATGCTCCAGGCTGATGTTTGCAAGGACGAGGCTGGATGACAACACAATCCTTCAACATACGATTCACAGCCCGGGGGCAGCCCTATCTGAGCACCAGACAACTCCTGACACAGAGCACACAGAGGGAAAACACGCGGGAGGGGAAAAATGTGGATGTTTTGTCTACTGGGGCTGTGATTAGTTCTGGTAGCTGGGATGGGGAGGTGGCGGCTGTGCCTTTGTGATTAATGGGAGGTTTCACCATCAGCATCGTCTCTCCCGGGCTGCCTGTTCTCTCGGGAGCTGCTATCTGCTGGGAGATGATGCTCTGGGAGCTGCTATCTGCTGGGAGAGACTCCTCTTCAAGCACAGTTCGTTAGCAGGGTCCCCTGGGGGGTGACAGACTGCGGTGGGTTAAGCACAGGCTGGAAAAGTGGCTCTTGGATTTTGTGACACGGTGGGGGGATGATCCGAGGTCCTGCTGAGTGTAGGCAGAAGCAATTCTGGCTCAGGCTAATCCAGTTATCAGCCCCCACAGCAGCGCTGTCACTCACCAGAGTCACGTGGTGAAATACTGCAAAAGTGCCTTCAGAGATGGGCAGGGTTGTCCCACCAGCCATTGCCAGATGGACAATCCTGAGATAAATGTGGATCCCAAAATATGTGTGGAGATCTTCTGTGACTCGGACGTGGGACAGAGGCGAGGGGGTTTCTCATGGATGATCTGCAGCAGTGACTCTCTCATGAGGGCAGTAGTCAGACCTAGAGAAATTAGGTTTGTGGACGAAGCTGGTGCAAAAAAAGATGGGGACAAGCTTTTTAGCAGGGCCTGTTGTGATAGGAAAAGGGGTGATGGTTTTAAACTAAAAGGGAGTCGATTTAGATTAGATATGAGAAGTTTTTGCAGTAAGGGTGGTGAGGCTCTGGAACAGGTTTCTGTGGCTGCCCCATCCCTGGGAGTGTTCAAGGCCAAGTTTTGTTCAAATCAGTTTTTTCAGGGCTGAATGGTCTGGGTTGGAAGGGACCTTAAAGCTCATCCAGTTCCACCCCTCCCATGGGCAGGGACACCTTCCACTATCCCAGGTTGCTCCAAGCCTTGTCCAGCCTAGCCTGGAACACTTCCAGGAATCCAGCAGCAGCCACAGCTTCTCTGGGAAACCTCTGCCAGGGCCTCACCATCCGCAGAGGGAAGAATTCCTTCCCAATATCCCATCTGTCCCTGCCCTCTGGCACTGGGAAGCCATTCCCTATGTCCTGTCCCTCCATCCCTTGTCCCCAGTCCCTCTCCAGCTCTCCTGGTGCCCCTTTAGGAACTGGAAGGGGCTCTGAGCTCTCCCTGGAGCCTTCTGTTCCCCAGGTGAACACCCCCAGCTCTCCCAGCCTGGCTCCAGAGCAGAGGGGCTCCAGCCCTCAGAGCATCTCCATGGCCTCCTCTGGACTCACTCCAGCATCTCCATGTCTTTCCTGTGCTGGTGACTCCAGAGCTGGATTCAGTGTCTATCACTCACTTCATTCTTTTTATGTGGGTGAGGGCAAGAGGGATTGCTCCTCTATGCAGCCCATGCACAAAGCACTCACTGAGCCCTCCGTTCTTTCCCTAATTAGTCGCAGTTTTGCATCACAGTTGTCCCAGGCACCACTTTCTCATATCTCACCTCGTGCCCAGGATGCGTCGTCACCAACCACATCCTGGTCAAGTTCCCTGTGCGCTCACGGTTGTGACTCTGAGGATGGAATTCCAGTTTCCATCCCCAGCCCCGTCACTGATGGCTCCTGGATCAGTGCACAGAGATGATTCTGCTCAGGCTCATCTGCCCACACCCCTTGTCTGGCAGCAGAGTCAAGTGTTCTGCATCCCATCTCATCCTGGGGGACACCAGCACCCTGGAGATCTCCTCAACCTTTGCTGTATCTGCAGGATTGACCTCTTTGCTCCTGGGGTTATCGTCTACCACACCCTCACTGCTGGCAAGTTACCTCAGCAAGACGAGGATAATCCTTCCTGTCCAGGAGGGATTTAAATTTGTCTGCACTTTGAAATTAGTCACTCGTTGCTTTTAACACTGACCAGTGAGCACAGAGTTAAACAATCCCTCAGAACAATTTGGCCATTGGTGAATTCCCAACAGGCTCTCCTGTAGTGAAGAGATCTCTGAGGAATGATTCTGAAGGAACATCAGGTTAGGTGTCCCCCCATCACACCCATCTGTGTTTTGGGGAGGGTTCCTGTTGGGGAGGATGAAATAGGAAAGCCTTATAAATATTATTACCTGGCAAAAGATGCTGAGAATATGGAAACTATAAGCGAGATTGAAATGAAGACAAGTTTTGAGATACCAGACCTCAGTTACTAAATAACTGGAAAAACAATGGTGTGGCCACTGAAGGCAACCCACCCTTATTGATTAGACAATCCCCTCTGCTTGCAGACTGGTCCAAGGGTCAGAGCAGACCCTACCAACTTAGCAGAGGGTCCAAAAAACAGTTTTTAGGGTTTAAAATATAATGCCGTATGGTAATGCAATGACTCTCATAGGCTGTGTGTAAATGTTGTAGGATTTGTAGCTTGTTCTAAATTGGTTAGTGAAAATTAGAATATTCAGCACAGAAGATGATTTATTGTATTGTAAGCGACAACCACAGTTTTCCATATTCTGTACTTCTCTCTCTCTCTCTCTTACCTCTCTGCCCTGCTCTGAGCTGCGTCTGGCAGCTCCCAGCAGGTCCCCTACACCCACACCTTTCACAATAAACCTCACGTTCTAAGACCAAACTCCAGAGATCTCTCATCTCCGTCCTGATCGTCTGAAACAAACCGCACCAACACCTCAGATGGCAATCCTACAGATCTGGATTGGGGGTTTATCCAGGCAAACGTAGAACAAAGGCAGTGTCTTGGAGTAATAAGATTTCCACGTGCCACAGGTGTGACCTGCTCCAAGGTGAGACCTTGGAAGAGATCAGTACCTGAGCAGAAAGTGGTGGCAACTGCAGGAATCAGCAGGAAACGCAGCTGTTATGTTCCGCCATGCTAAGATTAAACAGCAGGACACCTGCCCCAGGAACCTGAGGCAGCACACGCCTGGGACATGGACACAAGTCCCTCTCTCTGGTTTGGCTCACCCCAGCAGGATCCAAGGGACTGGTTCACATCGAGACAGAGAAACATGGAATCAAAGAATCCTAGAGTCATGGAATGCTTTCGCTTGGGAGGGACCTTAAAAATCATCTTGTTCCAAACCCTGCCTTCGACAGGGACACTCTCCACTAGCCCAGGCTGCTCAGAGCCCCCTCCAGCCTCCAGGACTGTCCCTGATCCCAGGATTGTCCCTCTCTAGCCACAGCTTGCACTGTGCAGTGACTTGATCTCACCACAGTGGGAAATGGGCCACTAACAGATTAATTAGCAGCCTCCACAACAGCCTAATTAACATTTTCCCACAGGGCTGTGCTTGGAGATTCCCAGCCAGGTATGACGCTGTGTGTGCGTGACAACCCCAGCTCCCACCGTGCTGGGAGGCCGAGACCCATTTCCCAGCACAAAGAGAAGGATATTTCTGGGCTGCTTTCCTCTCAGCAGCTTCCTCTCGCGGCACGATGTCTGCTGTGATCTTCATCTCCCTCCGACCCTCCATTATTCCTCAATATTCCTCTTCCAGGTCCTTTTCCTTATCTGCCGCCACCTTCCTGTTTTTCTTCCTTGCTCAGCACCCTCCAGCCTCCCCGGCTCCTGGACCATCGGCTCCTGTCGAAGGGCTTCCTCCTCCTCTGGCCGATGTCCTCCCAGTGATAGCCCCGAGCATCCCGGGGGACCACGGGCATCCCGTGGGGTCCCGCCAGGAGAGGGTGGTGGTCCTGACCCTGCGCTGAAGGAAATAGCACTGGGAGGAAACAGCAGTGCTGGGCTCCCAGAATATCTCTGCTCAGGGTTACCCCAGGGATGCAGAGATAAGCAGAAAAAGGGGGAAGGAGGAGGAGGTCAGGGCTGTTCAGCCGAGATGTTTGTGTGTCTTCTGGCACAAACAGCAGTCTGAGCTTCCCCAGCAGGCGCCAGTGTTGTTTTTGGGGGCAATTGTTTGTTCAGCCTCCCCTCACCTCGGAACGTGCAGTTCAGCACTGTGGCAGCGAGAGAGATGCTCAGGGCCACGGGGGGACAGTGTTGGGAGAACAATTCCCAGGAGGGGATCCCCTCTTTTCTGTGGTGTTTGTTGCTTTGGGTGGGTGCCAATTCAGGATTAGGAGCTTGCTGTGCCTCATGCTGGAAAGGCTCAGGGCTATCCCTGACCCCTCAGATGGGACACACAGACACCTGGTGTCACAGCCCATCCCATGGGACAGCTGCGAGGACTTCCATGGGTGATGTCCACCCTCAGCGGGGCAGTGTCAGGAGCCCATGGCTCTTGCAAACACCAGCACACGGAGTTTGTCAGCTACAAGCTCCTGGAGAGGCTGCAGATGCTGGGAAAATGCAGACGGGCCCCTCTTGGAAGACCCTGCGGTGTTTTGTCAGCCCTCAGACCCTGAGGTCCTTCCCCCAGTGGGTGCCCAGGGGATTTGGCACAGTGGAGGCTGCAGCCAGAAGTCATCACCTCCTTCCCCATGCCAGGAAACTCCTGCAGCCAAGTGCTGCCTTGGCAGATAAAGAAAAATCCTTGGGAGAGGAATATTGAGGAATAATGGGGAGTAGGAGGGAAATTAAGATTGTGGCTTCTCCTACAGCACAGGCATGGCTGGAGAGAGTGACTTCTATTCTATTTCTATTCTATTCTATTCCATTCCATTCCATTCCATTCTATTCCATTCTATTCTATTCTATTCCATTCCATTCCATTCCATTCCATTCTATTCTATTCTATTCTATTCCATTCCATTCCATTCTATTTTCCATCCCACTCCATCCCATTAAATTAATTAATATTATTCATGATTCCATGACTGTGCACAACAGCTGTGTGTTGGGACATCTGCCACCCTGTTCCCTGGAGAGGAAAGTCACCTCAAAACTAAAAAAAGGCCCATTCCAATCCAGCTGACTTGTTACCTCATCAGCTGGGGGAAAAAAACCCAGCTGCCAAGTTCCCCTTCCAAACCCCAAGACTTCTCCAAAGCTCCAGGACAGCATAACTTTACGCTTAGGTCTCAGTTTAAACACACGCACGTGACTCTGTCGCAATGAGCACGAAGCTGTCTCAGAGCCAGCTCCCTGCACTCTTCCCAAGCCAAACCTGCTGCCTTCCTCCTGCTATATTTATCAGAAGGGTTTAGCTGGTTAGAAAGTGCTTGGGGAGGCAGCGGGGGTGGAGCCACCTTGGAAATCAGCCATGGGAGAAAACCTGGAGCCGCCTCCAGCCCCGTGTGACTGTTTGCAGATGCTCTCACATCCCCCTCGGGGTAATTCCAGTGTAAATCTGGGAGGCTGCTCATCAGTTGGTGAATTCCTCATGCTCTACAGATAATTTTTAAGTCTTTAGCACCCTTGTGGTTGTCCTTGTGCTGTTTGCTCCCCTCCCAAACCTTCACAGTCCTCATCTCCAAACAGAGATTTCCAGGGAGGGATGCTGCCTCTTTTTTTCTGCCCAGGAGATGGTTCAAATCAATTTTTTGTCACCATGTCTCTCTGGACCTACAGGGATTGGCTCCCTAAACTGGGAATTCTTATTGATACAAGTGAAATCAATGCATTTTAGTACATAAAAATGTTTTATCACCCCCACACTCTTCTGCAACAAAACCAGAGGAGCACAACACACAAAACCTCTCCCACACCTCCATGGTGAGACAGGACAATGTTTGCTGCTCACTTTTCTGCATCCCCTGGGAAGATCTGTTTGCAGCTGGGAGCCTTGCCCATGCCAGCCAGGAGCAAGCCGTGCCTCCCTCAAATCCCTGCAGCTGCAGATGTTGAGCAAGCTGTGAAAGAGATTCCTGCTGTGCACCACAGCACGTGGGCTGTGTTGGGCAATAAGGCTTGAAGCAACAGAGGATCAAACCTCTTGGACACGGAGGTTTTATGGTGCTCAGCTTCCTCTTCGTTCCTGCAGCACACACCCCTGGTATTTTGGGCTCTGATGTAGTTTTTTCGTTTTGTGCCAGGGCCTCACCACCCTCACAGTAAAGTATTTCTTCCCAATATCCCATCTATCCCTGCTCTCTGTCATTGAAAAGCCATTCCCTGTGTCCTGTGCCTCATCCCTTGTCCCCAGTCCCTCTCCAGCTCTCCTGGAGCCCTTTAGGCTCTGGCAGGGGCTCTGAGCTCTCCCTGGAGCCTTCTCTTCTCCAGGTGAGCACCCCCAGCTCTCCCAGCCTGGCTCCAGAGCAGAGGGGCTCCAGCCTTCAGAGCTTAAAATGATACAGGATGAGACAGCCCAGCTCCATTGAGGTATTCAGGATGGCAATTCCCAAACAGACATGGGATGAGGTGATGGAAGCCATCCTCCAGGAATGAGACCTCTTCAAAGTGACAGTGCCAGAGGCAGATCTCATTATTCTGCCAGGGAAGTGACAGCAGGAGCTGCTCGACCTCGCGGCTTTCTTCTCAGCCAAGGAAATACACTCCACACATCCCTTTGTAAAGCCTTCCCGGACCACGAGATGGCATCAAAAGCCAGTGCAGCCTGAAGCAGACAGGCTTTCCCTCTGGTCTGGTCTCCTCCAGCAAACCCAGACTTTCTGGGGTTCATCCTGCAATGAATGGCACAGCAATGTCCCTTTTTCCCAGCAATGTCCCTTCTGCGCTGGGAAACCCCCGGCTGGCTTCCTCATCCTGCACATTTTTTTCCTAAATAAATAAAATTTAAATTAAATCCAGTGTGCTTCTAGCTTCTTCAACATCCAAACCAGGCCCGGGTACCCATCTCACCAATCCTTCGTTGTTGACCCTCAGAACAAACACCCTTCCAGCACTTTGCCCTTCCTGCCCCAGCTCCTTAGGAATGACCCCGATTTCCAGTCCCACCAGTTCTCCTCCTATTCCCATTTCCCCCCCGAGGGAAACATAAACAAAGCAGAGAACAGGGTAAAACAGGGTCACCAGGAGAAAACGGGTCCCGAGTGGCTGGTGGCATGTGACAGACCCTCACACGTCACTGGGAGCCTGGCACGGTGCCTGATGAGATAACCTTTCACAGGAGCACCAAAAACACCCTTTTCCGAAGAATCCTGGGAGGTTTCCCTTCCTGCTGGGAGCAAGCAGTCCCTCTGGCTTTGCAGCAGGTGGGGAGGGTGCCAACAGCATGATGAAGTCATTGCAGCAAAGATCTCCACGGGCCAGCACCGTGGCTTTCTTCATCTGAACTCACTATGGGATGGAGCCTTCCTGCCTCAGTTTCCCTTCTGCCAAGCAGATGCTGAAAGTGGCTCTGCAGGGAGACTGGTCTGTCCCTGGAGCCAAATTGTGCCCGTACCAGACACAGTCTCCATCCCTGTGTCACCTTTCCAAGCCAAAAACAGCACAGAAAAAATATTTGGGCCTAGGGAATCCCCCCAAAAATGGGCATTTCATGCTGTGAGCAGGAGAGATCATGAGATGGGGGTCAAGTCAGTGACACAGATGAGAGTCTGGGGATGTCTTGGAATAGCCAAGGACAACCACAGCTCCATTCCTTGGACAGACACTTTGGGAAAGCACTTCTCCAGCTCTGTGTTGGGAGGGAAGACTCAGGTGAGTGCAGGAGGAGCCAAGAGCCTACCTTGTCCAGGCTCTTCTCTGGGCCGTGGCCAATCTCTGAGCCTGCAGAGAAAGGCCAAATTGGGAAATATTCCCTCAAAAACTGTGCCCAGATCTCTGCCAGTGAAGCCAGGATGGCAAAGTTGCTCTGGTTGCAAGGTTCTGACACATTGGTCACACAGAAGAGCAAAGGACACGGAACAGGGAGTTTTGTTTTCCCTCTGAATAACCCCCACAGAAAAATGCTTTGGATGCAAATTCTCGTTTGTCACTGTCCCCACTTCTCTCTCACTTCTTCTTTTCAGTGGATTTTCTCTGCTGAGGCCAGCTGGAGGTTTCTTTTTGAAGCACAAGAGCTGTCCTCATCCTTAGATGTCCCCATCCTACAGCTGTCATCTGAGCAGCAGGTGACCACAGAGGGGCATGGAGGGGAAGTCAGCTCCTGCTTTCTGTCACAAGCCAGGATGGATGGATGCAGATTGCAGCCGAGTGGCTCGAAAGCACAAGCTCAGCAAGCACTGGAAGGAGGAGGAGGTCAGGATCAGGTGACTGAGCAGAGGAGCTGAGTCCTGAGCATTTCCCAGCACTCCTGAATTCCCTGGAGGCTGGGGCATGGCAGCAGCAAGAGGAAAGTCAGGCGTGTGCCACAAAGGGAATAGAGATCACAGCATTTGCTCCAAAGTGTCTGAACACACCTGAGCCAGCTGGACAAGAGCCACGCGTGCCCAGGTGGCCAAGAAGGTCAATGGCTCCTGGGCTGTGTGTCCCCAGCAATGGTGTGCCCAGCAGGGCCAGGGCAGTGCCTGTCCCCTGTGCTGGCACTGCTGGGGCACCTCCAGGGCTGGGGACAGCTCTGGGACCCTCCTGACAAGAGAAACTTTGAAGGGCTAGAGTGTGTCCAGGGAAAGGAACAGAGCTGGGAAGAGCCTGGAGCACCAGGAGAGGCTGAGGGAGCTGGGGGGGCTCAGCCTGGAGAAAAGGAGGCTCAGGGGAACCTTGTGGCTCTGCATAACTCCTGACAGGAGGGGACAGCCAGGGGGGGTCAGGCTCTGCTCCCAGGGACGGGACAGGATGAGAGGAAATGGCCTCAAGTTGTAGCTGGAGAGGTTCAGGTTGGATATTGGGAACAATTTCTTCACCAAAAGGGTTGTCCAGCCCTGGCACAGTGGCCCAGGGCAGTGGTGGAGTCCCCATCCCTGCAGGGATTTAAAAGCCCTGTGGATGTGGCACTTGGGAACATGGCTCAGTGGTGGCCTTGGCAGTGCTGGGGAATGGTTGGACTCGTTGATCTTAGAGAGCTTTTCCAAACAAAATGATCCTGTGACACCTCACATGGAAAGCACATGGCAAAAGTGCCCTGGAGTTAAGGTGTTTCCTAAAAGGAACATCTTGGACTATCTGGGACCAGAGCAGCTGCCCCAACCAGCCCCACATGGATGGGGACACAGCTCTGTGGAGCTTCCCCAGCCCAAAAAGCTGAGAAAGAAAATCCCTCACCAGGGGAGAGAGACTATACAGAAAAATTTCTCATAGATTCAAAAATCTGTCAGATTCATGGAGGAAAATTCAGTTCCGACAAACACAAAGTTCCACCTTTGGCTCCAGGAGTACTGCAGCCAAAAATCGCTGGGAGAGCTGCGGAGAGAAGTCTGGCCATGCTGAGCAGTGACATTCACACATTCTACAGAGCTCTGGCTCAAGAAAGACACAGGATGAGTTTGCTCTCAGCCTCCCTGGTGTGCCACATATGAAGAAAAGCTTTTCCACCTTTGGGTGAGAGCAGGTGGGCACCTCCTTGGGTACAGCTGATCTTTTTTTTGTATTAGGAATTAGGATGGAGCAAGGGAATCCAGAAGAGCTTTTCAATAGAAAATACACGAAAATATTAATACTTAATCTAGGCAAGGACTCTGCCTTATGCCAGTGCTGAGGATCAATTTTGTCACCCTGCAAAGGGTCATAAACTTTGCAGGAACAAATAATCTCCCTGTCCTTGCCAGCCCCCATCCATCAAGGTCAGCAAATTCAGTCCAAATTCACCCAGATCTGGGCTCGATCTGTCCCAGCGATGGTGGGAAGGAGCTTTTTGCTGATGTCATCTGTTCCTCAGTCAGCTCCCCGCGGGTCACAGGGCTCCTCGTGAGCCAGCCCTGAGTCACTGGGGCCATGGGGTTGTGGAACCGGAGCTCCCTGTCCGCAGGGATTTTCAGGGAACCAGAGCTCCCTGTTCGCACAGATTCGCAGGAAAAACCGGGGGGAGATGTTGGAGAATCCTCCAGATCTAGAAGGGGTTCAGCCTCGGGAGCAGGATCAGCAGCACAAGGCTGAAGGGCTGTCCAGGGGGTGTAAGACACCCATGTCACCAAAACTGTGGGAAAACCAAAACTCTCCAACAACATTTTTAATGTTAGAGAGTCCAAGGCATTACTTTATTATCTGGCCAGGATGTTGTTCTGGCCAGGGTGCACCACAGAAATAATCTCATCCACACATAGCCCGGGTGTGCAGAGAGAATCATTCCATGATGTACACCTCTTACAGGATTTTCCCCCAAATTTTACACAGTCAAAACCTGTAGGGATGCATTGTTTCAAAGTTCATTGGTCCAGAGTTGAGCAACCCCCAGTGTTCAGTTTCCCGTTGGATCCGAATCCCCCTCGCCTCCGATGTAAATTAGATCTTCATTTTTCAATTTTCTTTTCAGTCCTTTCTGGGAGAGATGTCTTCCGCTCTGTCAGAGGCAGGTCTGGGGTGGATGTTTGGAGATGGCCACCGATGTTCTGTTAATGTTCCATTGATGGTTTTTATCTTTCTGGGGATCTTTGGGCTGCTCCACTCTGTCCCTGTGCTGAGCCCATCCCTCACAGTGATGCTGTACCTCCTAAATAAACTAAAAAAATTCCCTTCCCCAAAGAAAAGTCAAACTCAACTAGAGAGACAAAAATAAAAAGTTTGAAGTTTTACAAAATTTTTAAACTGGTGTATTTTCCAACACCCAGACCCCCCAGTTCCCACTGCCTCGCTTCAGGGATGGAAATCCAGGCTTGGTGTTGGATTCAGCCCTGCCGATGCCTTAGATTAACTCCCATCCACACCAGGAGCACACAGCCCCCACAGCCAGGACAGCCTGGCCCCTCTCTTGCTCAATGAGACAGCAAAGATCATTTTGTGTCTGGACAGAAGAAACCTGGGCAACAAACCCCAGCTTCCACCAGACAAGCCTAAATCCCTCAGAATTAGCCAACAACCCACCCAAGGCATGTGTCAGTGAGCTTTTTAAAGCCACATGCTCCATCAGTGACTCTGGCAGACACCGAATGCTTGGAGGGTGAGGATTTGAGCTCAGGATGTCCCAGCTCCCGTGGAGAGCTGAGGATTACATTGGTGCCCAACCCTTCCAGCAAGGATTTATCAGGCAGCGTCATGGCTTTATAAAATCCTGTTTTAGTTGCCCTGGGCAAGTATTCTACCTTGGCAGCTGATGTAGCTGTGTAATAACCATCATTATTCCCATCAAGACCTCACAGATGCTCTGCTGCTGCCAGGGAGAGCGAGTCAGCTGCAAAATCACATCACAGAAATCTTAGAATCACAGAAAGACTTAGGTTGGAAGAAATCATGAAGTTCATCCCATTCCAACCCCTTGCCATGGTCAGGGACATCTTCCACCATCCCAGGTTGCTCCAAGGGGTCCAGCCTGGCCTTGAACACTTCCAGGGATGATGTTCAAAGAGGGACACAAAGCCAAGAATAAAAGAACCTCAGGAGCAAATACTGTAGTGCTGCTTCAGTAGTAAAACGAGAGTGTTTGAAAGGGGCTGAAAAGGGTGAATGAGGAAAAATCAGGCTGGATTCTCCCTGAAGGAGGTCTGGCAGCCCAGCTGGACAGGCTCTGGGTTCAGGGAGAAGCATAATTCATTCCCACTCTAAGCCAAGCCAAGCTATTTGGTTATTAAATAAACCTGCATTTCATATTCTTGTTGTGAGCAACAATGATGTTAAACCCTGAAGATGAAAAAAGCCATACCTGCATTAATTAGGGTTTTGGTTTTTTTGTGATGGGAGATGAATATACTGAAGAGTTTTTTTTTTCTAAAACTTCTAGGTGTTGGCCCTTCAGCAGCTTCAAGAGCTATTTGCTGTTTAATGTTGAAGCAGGGGCACCATGATTCAATCAGCACTGATTTAACAAGCGATAAGAGAGGTTTGCCCAAGGCCTCCTGACCCATTTCCTTATCTCAGTCCTGTAGTGGTGGATTTTGCTCCAAAGGCCAAAGCCTCAGCAAACACCATTCATTTTTTGCTGATACACTGAAAAAATACCACGAAAAAAAGAATAAAAGGGCGTTGTTTCGCGCCTGGTTTGAAAACATAAGGAATTTATGAACTCTCTGGGAAGTCTCTAATGGGGAAATTTTCCTGGCTGCATTCAGCATCAAAAAATAAAAACAACTTATCATAAAATCACAGAATGGTTTGGGTGGGGAGGGATCTTAAAAGTTAATCTCATTCCAACCCCCCCTGCCATGGGCAGGGACACCTTCCACTGTCCCAGATTGCTCCAAGCCCTGTCCAACCTTGCCTGGGACACTGCCAGGGACACAACAACTTCTCTGGGCACCCTGTGCCAGGGCCTCCCACCCTCACAGCCAAGAATTCCTTCCCAATATCTCATTTGACCATGCCCTCTGGCACTGGGAAGCCATTCCCTGTGTCCTGTCCCTCCAGCCCTTGTCCCCAGTCCCTCTCCAGCTCTCCTGGAGCTCCTTTAGACTCTGGAAGGGCTCTGAGCTCTCCCTGGAGCCTTCTCTTCTCCAGGTGAACACCCCCAGCTCTCCCAGCCTGGCTCCAGAGCAGAGCCCTTGGAGCATCTTATCTCAAAAATGATCAGTTTATCTCAAAAACTGACATTTTTCTGCCCAAACCAACTGAAATAGGGGTGGTGACACTTCCCCAAAGAGGACACAAAGTCAGCAGACTGTGCAAAGTTTTAGTTCATAATTTCGTTTCTTGAAAAAGATGCCAAATATTTGCTGGAAAAACAGGTGGCTGCTCCCTCCTGACAAACCCACGGAGGACACCGGCAGAGCCTGAAGGATGGGCTGACCCAAAACAAGGGAAAACAAAAGGTGTTTTATGGGACTGCACAGGTTTAAAATTGCTCTTATGGGCCAAAACCTAGCTGGAATGGAGGAGGTGTGGGGAATCAAGGAGGTGTGGGGAATTTAGGAGGTGTGGGGAATTGAGAAGGAACTGAAGCAAGTTCCTGGGAGAAATAAGTGTTGGTGATGTCCTGACTCCAGCTCCACATGACTGGAGGCACCGAGGCACTCGGACCCAGATCGTACAAAGGGCAAGACAAAAACCAGGGTATTTTTGCTGTGTTTTATGTCAACAAAACCTCCCTGACAACAAGGAAAACTGAAATCAACCTGCACAAGGAGAGCAAAGAAGTCCCGTGGAGTCAGAGGGAGGTTGGGCAGGCTATGAGTGTTTTTTTTTTTTTTAAATCATTTTAATTGCTAAAGCACAAATAAAAATATAGTGAAGGGGTGGTTAAATATTACATGTAAAGGTATGCAGTAGTCCAAGGGCCATTACACACAGAGTATCGAAGAATAAAAACATTCAAACACATCAAAAACATCTCCAGTTTTACTGCATAAGTACTGCGTAAATGTTATTTTTCCCATTTTTTTCATCTCCTAAACCAAAATCCATCCTTAAAATATGAGTGTGAACAAGAAATGACTTGATATAAATGGAACCAGGAAAAAAAAAGAAACATGCTCACTGATTTTTAATCACTGATTAATTATTTTTGGTTCCAGGCCAAATGGTCTTTTCATTTCTGAAGATGGTGGGGAGTGCAGTTTATTCCCACCTCTGCACAGAGAAGAGTGAGAAAGGAATAAAAAAGGATCGTTCTTCTCATTAAAGAGAAGCTTTAGTGTCATTGCGGTTCAGAACACAACTTGAAACTGGCTCCTGACATGACTTTTCTGTTGTTCATACTCCTGAAAATCAGCCAAAAAGAGGGAAAAAGAGTCAGTCAGCACAGAAATACAGTGAAATCTTCCTGCATTTCCAGATGAAAACTTCAAGGGATGCTGGCAGGATGGAGGTGGGGTGAAGACAGGATAATGGTGAGGTGCAATGAGGCCGGAGCAGGAAAGTTAGATGGGATGAGGCTGGAGGAGGGAAGCGGAAGGATCATGGAATCACAGAATGGTTTGGGAGGGAAGGGACCTTAAAATCATCCAGTTCCACCCCGTGCCACGGGCAGGGACAGCTTCCACTATCCCAGGTTGCTCTGAGCCCTGTCCAACCTCACCTTGGACATTTCCAGGGATCCACAGCTTCTCTGGGCACCCTGTGTGATGCAGGTGGAGTTGAAAAGGGTGAGGGTGGGATGCAGGTGGGATTTAGGATGGATACAGGCAGGTTGGAGGAGAGAAACAGGCAGGAAAAGGGATGGGGGCAGGATGGGGACAGGCTAGCAAAGGGTGGGATACAAGCAGGATTCAGGAAAAATGCAGACAGGTGGGTGGAGGAAACCAGATGGGATGGAGATAGGATGGAAGAGGGAAGCAGGAAGGATGTGGATGGCATCAAGCAGGGATAAAGGCGGAAAGCAGGTGGGATTGAGGAGGAATGCAGGCAGGTTGGAAGAGGAAGATGAGCTGGGATGGAGTATGGCAGGAGGGGAGAAACAAGCAGGAGAAAGGGTGCAGGATGGATGGGATGGCAGAGGGTGGAATGCCTGTGGGATCGAGGAAGGTCAGAGGCAGGCTGGAGGAGGGATACAGACAGCATGGAGGTGGAATTGAGGAAGGATGCAGGCAGGCTGGAGGCATGAAAAGCAGGTGGGATTGATGCCTGATGATTTTTGTCTTTTTTATACCCTTTTTATGCATTTTTACAACCTTTCCCTCTCTTTGTACCCTTCACAAGCACTCCTTGTACCTTAGCCCCACGTTTGTAACTCTTGTAGTTTGATATTTAGCTTAGTTCAGTGTCGCAAAGCGAAAAGACCAAACATTTTTACTATCTCAGAACTAGAGGCTCCAGCCTTGGACGGAGCCTTCTCTCTGGAACACATTTTTTGTAAACTAGGCAGCAGCCTCATTTGGGGACAATTACTTCATTTATTAAGTTGCTTACTGGGGGCTTTTAGGCAGATATGCTAATTTGTGAGGTCCCTAAAACTCTATACGCGCTGTGCCGGAGTGTGCTTCTCGACATGTTCCACCTTTGATGAGTGAGCACCTAGGATCCTATTAAAAACCGAGGTAATATTCCCTTTTTCCTTTACGGCTGTGTCTGCTTTACATTTTTACCAGCCTAAAAGGCAACAGGACGGAGGTCGGCAGGAGGAGGGCTGCAGGCAGGAGGAAGGAGGGAAACGGGCAGAAACAGGGGTGGAAAGGAGCAGGGACGGAAAGGAGTGGAGGTGAAACAGGAACAGCGATGGAAAGGAGCGGGGATGGAAAGAGGCAAGGATGGAGGCAGGAGGAAGGAGGGAAACAGGCAGAAGCTGGGATGAAGCAGGAGCAGGGATGGAAAGGAGCAGAGATGAAGCAGGAGCAGGGATGGAAAGGAGCAGGGATGGAGAGAGGAGGAAGGAGAGAAGCAGACAAAAGGTGGGATGAAGCAGGAGGACGAACG
>VZRL01006033.1:85851-96946 GCA_013397895.1 Origma solitaria
AGGAGGGAAGCTGGCAGAAGCTGGGATGAAGCAGGAGTAGGGATGGAGGCAGGAGGAAGGAGGGAAGCAGGAGCAGGGAAGGAGGCAGGAGGCAGGAGGGAAGCAGACAGAAGCCGGGATGAACCAGGAGCACGAACGCAGGACGGACGGACGGAGGGAGGCGGGCTCTGGGGGCGGGCAGCCGGCAGGATGCTGTCACGCCGGGGGCGGACCGGGCCGGCATGACTCAGCCTCCGGGAGCTGCCCCGGCCGTGGCACCGAGCGCTGGCGGGGCCGCGGGTCCCGGTGAGTCCCGGGGAGTGCCGGGGGCGCGCATAAGAAGCGCGGCGGGCGCGGGCGCGGAGCGGTAAGGGCGGGGATGCTGCGGGCCGGGGGACACGCGTGGGGCGGGGGGATCGGGGCAGCCTTTCCACGGCGCCGGGAGAGCCACGGAACACCCGCAGGTACAACAGCAGCAGCGTCTGCCGCTTTTTCCAGTGGCTTTTTGGGGGGATTTTTGTCCGTGGTTGATGCGGGATGCGGGAAGGGTTGCGCTGCGCGGAGGGGTGCGGATTGTTGCGGGGAAAATGAACCCTCAAAACCCAGCAAAAACATTCAGGAAGGGTTACGGAAGGAGAGAGGAAAGCTTGTTTTTGTGATAAAGACAGGAAAAACACCGCAGCCCTGCTCGTCAGCTGACGCCGAGGTCGGCTTGGCACCCTGGCGACATCCCATGATGCACAGCCCAGCCTGGGTTTGGACAGGACCGTGGCTTGGGAATGGCGCTGGAGAAGCTGCCATGCATCCCTCTGGCCTGGAATAAATCTCTCATCCCCGTATCCCACTCTCAGGGATGCTCTGCGGGCGTGATACAGCCAAGATCGCTTCCTTTTGGCATTTCCCTCTAGGTTGCAGATGAAGGGAAGGGATGGATTTCCGTAGCGCGGGGTGTCTGGGGGCTTGTGCAAGACTCCGGTTTGTGGATTGGGCTGTAAGAAAAAGAGGGGAAAAAAATCAGTGCAGCTTCATTCGGGAGGAATCCTGTGCTTTCTGTGCATGGAAGCTGCAGAGGTGAGTGCTGAGGGATTTATTTTGCCAGATACAGAGCAACCTGGTCAGTGGAATTGGAATTAGATGGTCTTTAGGATCCCTTCCAACCCAGACCTTTCAAGGATTCTGTTATCTGACCTGTGCTAGCGATCTGGCTTTGCTAGAAGGGAGTAAATGTGGGGAGGAGCGACTCACGTTGTTTTTTCTCGAGCAAAAAAATAATTCAAGCTTTGGTAATGCAGCGAGAGCCGTAGTGAAATCACCAGACCACGAGTTTGGTGCTGCCAAGCTCACCTGGTGACACAGCAGGCTGAGCTGGATCGGGAGCTGGAGCTGAACCCTTGTGCGTTTGCTTTGTTGTGGCTTGGAGTCACAAGCCCTGGCAGAGAGAACAAAGGACAAAGCTCGGCCGGGGCAAGGGGCTGGTGCTGAGCAGGACACATGACTTGGGCTGTGCTCAGCACCCCTGGCGCTGCAGGGTGGAGGGTGCTGTAGAAGGGAGGGTGGGACAGCTTTTATCTCCCTCGGAGCCTCGGAGGAGGTGTGGATGCCTCTGTCTGTGCCCCGAGGGGCTTGGCCCAGACAGTGCAGGCGCTGGGCGATGCTTCAGGGCTGTGACTTATCTGTGGTCTGACCTGCCTCGGCTGAGTCATGTGAGCTGGGCTTGGAATAGCCGGTTTGGGGGTTGGGTTGTTTTTTTTCCTTAAATAAAATTAGATGGGATTCGTGGGCTTAGATTTTGGGGAAGGAGATCTTTGTGGTGCAAAGGTGAAGGGATTTGCTGCTGTGGGCACTTGGCTGCTGGGAGGGCAATGTGGGATCCTGCTGGAATAACAAGGTTCAGCTTTCAGGTGAGAAAAGAGGCAGGGATGTGCTCCCGGCTCACAGATCTGCTCAGGAGGGATGGAGACAGCACTGGGGTGGTGTCTCCTCCTTCCCTCCTCCTCCTCCTGCTGCTGCTCTGCGACAGCACTCAGGGCTGTGGGTGGATGCTGCAGCACCAGCACAGCCACAGCCCTGCGGTGCTCTCCTCCCTTGCAGCTCCTGGGGGAGAGCCTTTGGCCTCACTGCCTCCTCCTCCTCCTCCTCGCTGCCTGCGAGAGGGGCTCCAGGCTGGCACTCAGCTGGCCGAATTTCCTCTTTCTAAGCAGCCTGAAGCGTGAGCATCCTGCCCAGGGTCAGGTGTGCTGCTGGGCGCTTATTTCTTGCTCATCCTTCAAAAAACGGCGTCAGCAGATGCTTTGGATCCCAAAGTCCCAGAGCTGCAATCCATGGGGAGGTGGAGCGACCCCGGGGGGCTCTTGGCAAGCCCCAAACACACTCCTGCCACCTGGGGAGTTCTGTAGGGTGAAGCTGCCGTGCCCTAAAAAGTCCCACAGCCTTGTTTCTGTTCAGAGCTGATGGGGTGGGGTGGGATGTGACCTGTAAATCTGCCTTAGCCAGGGCTGTCCTGAAGATGTGGGGGCGTGCAAAGGGAAAGGATCTGCTGGGGTTCCTGGAGAAGCTCCTCTGACCTGTTTGCTGTGCACGAAGGAGAGGTGGAGGGGTGCAGCAGCTGTTACACAATTTTGGTTATGGTGCGGATGGCTGTGAGGTTTTGGGGGGAGGAGGGGTGTGAGGGGGAGATAGCAGTGCTGGGGGAAGCACAGAGTGTGATAAGGCTGCCAGGGGAAGCTCTTGCTGCTCGGATCAGCTGGGACAGGGGGTGGTGGAGGAAACCAGCAGCTTTTTCTCACTGCAGGGTCTCTGGGGTTGTTGTGGTTGGGCTGCGCGTGACCCGCGGCCGGTGGGAATCCATCCTGCCAGTCCCGTGCCTCAGTGTCCTATTTATGGACCTGATGTACGCAGGATAAAGCCAGGGAGAAGGGGGGGTTAGGGAGGAGGAAATCCCACGGGATCAAGGATTTCCGCTTCCTTTCCCAGGCAGATCTTGGGGTAACTGGTGCCAGCTGAAATTGTCCCCACCACCGCCATAGGAGACCTTGTAGAATAATAGAAAGGTTTGGGTTGGAAGGGATATTTAAAGGTGATTTAATTCCAGCCCCTCTGCCATGGGCAGGGACACCTTCAGCTATAGATCAGGCTGCTCAGAGCCCCATCCAACCTGACCTTCAATGTTTTTTGGGATGGGGCATCCCCCATATCTTGGGGCAACCTGTTCTAGTGCCTCCCCACCCTCAGAGGGAAGAATTTCTCCCTAATATCCCACCCTGCCCTGCCCCAGTGGGAAGCCATTCCCCCTTGTCCTGTCCCTCCATCGCTTGTCCCAGGTCCCTCTCCAGCTCTCCTGGATCCCCTTTAGGCACTGACAGAGGCTTTAAGGTTTTCCTGCAGCCTTCTCTTCTCCAGGCTGGGCACCCCCAACTCTCTCATGGTCCACAGGCAGGCTCCATGCCCACAGAAGACTTGGCAAGAGGTTTTTTTTTGCCTAAAGAGCCCTCTGCCTCCCAGCTATTTGCTTTGCTGGGTTTGCTGGCCCTGGGCCATGTCCACGGTGCAGATGCAAAGCAGCAGAGCTGAAACTCTGCCTGGTGAAGGGGAAACTGCTGGGATCTATTTTCAGTTTGGTTTTGGGTTGCCTGGAGTGTGTGGTCTGGTAACCCGAGGCTGGGAGATGTCCCGTGCCTGTCCCTCAAAAGCTGGGTGCAAACAGCACATCTTTGCCTGGCAGGGTGGTTTTCAGCCTGTCAGCAGATTTACAAACATCCTGCTGAAAAGAAAAGTGTATCATGTGACTTCTGGCCTCAAAAACACCTCTTGCCTGTGCTATGGGAAATACAGAGTTGACTGCAGGAAGTACAGTGGGTTTTGGGATTTGATATTTGTGTGCATGTGTATTTTTAAAAAATTTTTAAAAGTTTTTTCATTAAAAAGGTGCTTTGGCTCAGGCTGGTTACCTGCAGGCTTCTTGTGGCCGTGTTGAAGGGGCACAAGGCAAAAAGCAAGGTTGTATTAGAAGTGTGTGTTTATTTTTCTGGGTGTAACCTCCTTCCTGCTGTGTGAGCAGGGGAGCACAGCCATTGCATGCAGGAACCTCTAAGCGAGAAAAACATGTGAAAAGATGCATGAAACCCCTTCAAAGAGGTGAGATTTAGGAGTAGGAGGACCCACACGCTGCCAAAACTCAGCTATTTTTTGGGCTGAAAGCACAAAGAAGGGGGGGAAAAATAAATAAATGGTGGGAAGGAGGAGGGGGAAAGGAGAAAAAAGCCCCTTTATACAGTGAGCTGCAGCCTGGGCTCGTTGCTGGCAGAAAGTAGGACACTCCTGCTGGGTTTTCTTCTCTGGAAAGGCTAAACTTGGCTGTGAGTGGGTGGAAGCAGCCGGCAGGGAGGTGCGTGTGTGTCCCATCGCCGTCCCCTGCTCATCCAGCTCTGCTGCTGTGGGGCTGGGGAGCTGCTGGCAGGAGCTGCGTGTCCGGTTTAAGCCCGGGCTTGCCGAGGTGATTACACCTTCAGCTGGTTGAGATGAGCAGGAATTAATGCCTGGATATCTCTGATATGGAGGATCCGAGGTCTTGGGGTGCTCCTTGGGGTGGGTGGGAGGGAGCTGGGAGGGTTTAGAGGAGGAGGAGGAGGGTGTCCTGGTGTGTTTGTGGAGATAAAGGAGCTCATGGCCTCGTGATGTGTCTGAGTCAGGTGTGGGGATGTGGAACAAGTGGCTGCTGGCGCTGGGGGTTAATTTGGAATTGGGCAATTCGGTGTGAATTAGGTTAAAGGAGACGAGAGAAATCACAGAGCCCGGGAGCGTCTTTGGGCTGGGTGATGCTTGTGCTCCTGTGTGAGAAGCTGTGGGCCATTCTTTCCTGTTCTTGGATTTCCCCTGCGTCTCTGATCCCCAAAATTGGGCTTTCCCCATGCCCTGCAGCTCCCTGGGGAAAAACTGTGATGGATTGGAGTGGGATACAGCAGCCACAGGCAGCTCCAGGGCGTGCTGACCCCCCTGTGCATGGGCAGGGGGTCACACCTGGGGCTGTGACCTCAGTCTGGGTCCCTAGGGTCCCAAAATGAGGCTCTAAATGTCCAAAATGTAATTTGGAGTAATATCTTTAAAGGGAAGAGGAGGGCCAGGGCTTACCACATCCCATGCCTGCAGTTTGCTGTGGAGATGGCCTGTCACTTATTCCTTCTCCTAGTCCTTATTCTCCATTTTTGTGGAAGTAAACACAGGTTTTAATACCCTCCAAATCCCTTGGATCTGCTTCAAAAAGGTATTTTTCTGCTGCTGCTAATCCCGCAGTGGTCAACAAACAAGGTTGCCTTGTCTGCTTTCTCCTGAGCAGCAGGAGGAGGTTCTAACTCTGTTCCTGCATCTCTCCTGACGTTTGGGGCCATCGGGGATCTGGAGGGACCTGGTGCAGGCACACATTTTACCCTCCTACGTGTGCCTGAGCCCACCTTGAGGGTGTTTCCAGCGATGTTCGCATCTGGCTGCAGGTGGAGTGTCCCGTTCAGTAGCCAAGATGTGGCCGTCCGTGTCCCTCCTGTGTGTCCTGGTGGCCTTCGCCAACGCTCGCAGCGTTTCTTACTTCCCTCCTCTCTCCGATGACCTGGTCAACCACATAAACAAGCTCAACACCACCTGGAAGGTGAGTACTGGGCTGATTTGGGGTTTTTTTGGACGCATTGCTAACGGTCCCCTTGTGGGATTCAGTGGCTGAGCTTTTGGAGTGTCACCGTGGTGGTGACAGCAATCCACGGGTGTTCCCAGCTGACTTTTCCAGCGAGGTGGTGTGGGATTTCCACTGAGGGATTCCTGCAGTGACTGGAATTGTGGAGCTCCTCTTTGAAGCAGATAATGATGAATTTGTGGAGTAGGAGCAGTGTAAGAGGAGGGAACTCTGCAGGAGGCTGGAAATAGGCAGTGAGTGTCCATTTATTGGTGACCACACCCTCCTTGGCCAATTTGCTGTGCCCAAAGCCTTGAGTTGGACCTTGCTGGTCCTGATGGGCTGATCCTGGGCTGTGCTCTGTGCCTGTGGGTAGCTGGCTCTGGGCCCCTGGGCTTTGCAGCAAGTGTCAGGCTCAGATTGGGATTCAGGGAGCTCTGCACAATGCCTGAAACAGAGGCCAAAACAAGGAGTATAAAATGCGGACAAATTTATTTGAGGCCTTCGAGGTACATTCGGGCAAGCAAAAGTGCCCCTCAGGGACTACACCCAAAATGGACAGAGGGTCACAAGCGCTTCACCTTGTATAAGTTCTGTCCCATTAGCATATTCTTAATTCTCCAATCGCATCCTCAGGTGATGATGTTAACTACCCCAGGCCTGCTCCCCCCATCTCACTGCTGTTTACATATTTTCAGGCCCTGAAAAGGCAATGAATATGTCCTTGAATCTGTGTTCAGAGAGCCTTGTTAGGCTAGAGGTGCTGGGAACAGAGGATTTTAGCACTTTGTGAGAAGCACAGAACTACAGCAAGTTACAGATACACGAAGAGTCAAAAACTAGAAATACTTGCAGGCATCATGCAGCACTGGGCTGTGGTCCCAGGGGTGCTCTTGGTGGCTCTGGAGGGTCATGTCCCATTTCTGTGTGTCTCTTCCCAGGCAGGGCACAACTTCCACAATGCTGACATGAGTTACGTGAAGAAGCTCTGCGGCACCTTCCTGGGTGGGCCCAAGCTCCCCGAGAGGTGAGTGCAGGGAGGAGAAGGTGAAGCTCCAGAAAAAGCTTGCATGGATCCTCCACGAGCATCTGGAGTGGGTGAGGGGCTCTCCTGGCAGGCTGCGGGCAGGGTTCCCATGGAAATTGTTCATGGAATTAAGCATGTGAGGGGAAAATACACCCCATGTCAGACCAGTTGTGCAATTTGTTATCCTTGAAAATGAACATGTCAGAGGAGCTGCTGACCTGGTCTGAGGACATCACAAGTATTTGTGCTCCTTCAGTAAGCAAACAACAGCCCTCGTCCTCCAGGTCACCCTCAGAGGAGGTTGGAGAGTGCAGAGCACCCACTCGTGGTCCACTGGTGTTCCTGAGACAGGATTCCCTCTCCTCACAGGGTGGATTTCGCTGCGGACATGGAGCTGCCCGAGAACTTCGACTCGCGGACGCAGTGGCCCAACTGTCCCACCATCAGCGAGATAAGGGACCAGGGCTCCTGTGGCTCCTGCTGGGTAAGAACAAGCGCAGTTTGAGGGCAGTTTGAGGTCGTGTTGATAAAGTCTGTTGGGCAAAAACTGTGCCTTGGAATTTGCTGCTGAACACTTCAGGCAGGGACACCTTACACCGTCCCAGGCTGCTCCAAGCCCTGTCCAGCCTGGCCGTGGACACTTCCAGGGATCCAGGAGCAGCCACAGCTTCTCTGGGCGCCTGTGCCAGAGCCTCCCACCCTCAATGGGAACAATTCCTTCCCAATATCCCATCTATCCCTGCCCTCTGGCAATGAGAAGCCATTCCTCCATGTCCCTGTGTCCCCCATCCCTTATCCCCAGTCCCTCTCCAGCTCTCCTGGCGCCCTTTAGGCACTGGCAGGGGCTCTGAGGTCTCCCTGGATCTTCCTCTCCTCCAGGCTGAACACCCCCAGCCCTCTCAGCCTGGCTCCAGCCCTTGAAGCATCTTTGTTGCCCTTTTTGGAGGGACACTGTGGGATCCTGCAGTGTCTGAGCTCCTGGGTGGCTTCTCCTAGCCAGGCCATGCCTGCTACACTCATTTCCAGGAGATTTCCTGGTTTCTCTCCCCTGGCCAGCTCTAATGGGTGTTTTGGGGCTGCCCTCAGGCTTTTGGCGCCGTAGAAGCAATTTCAGACCGGATCTGCGTCCACACCAACGCCAAGGTCAGCGTGGAGGTCTCAGCTGAGGACCTGCTGTCATGCTGCGGCTTCGAGTGTGGCATGGGGTGAGCTGCTCCTGCTCCTCGGGCACTTGGAAGGTGGTTGGGAGGAGCAGGGACACCCTGGAGATGCTGATTGCTTCAGCCCTGTCTTCCTTACCTCCCTGGAAGCTCCTCCAGGGGTTTGTGCTGTGGATGGGGGAGTTAGGTGGGAACATAAAGGTGATTCCATGGACTGAAATCCCTCTGGGGACACATCCTGTCCCCAGCATCGTGCATGGTGATGGCTGCAAGCACACAGAGCTGGCAGCTGCCACAGCCAAAGGAAGGATCTTTTCATAGTCCCAACTCCTTGGTTTTCAGGCATAAGCCCTTTGCCCATGGCTTTCCCAGTTATTGAGCACAGGGTGCGGAGCTGGGTCTCCAAATCCTCCAAAATCCTCCAAATCCCGTTGCTCCTGGCAGCAAAAGCTGATCAGGGACCTGGTGAGGAGACACTTTGGGATTTGGGTGCTCTTAGCTCCTTGCCTGAGGCCTTGGTGGTGTCTCAAGGCAAATCCCTAGGAAGATAGGGACAGCCTAAAAAAAGTTTTAATGCACCCAAAGCTTCCCTTCAGCCATCCCAGGCTGGCTCTATTACGTGCCTCCCCCAAAATGGGGTGGCTGGGGCTGGAGCTGGTGCCTCTCCTCGCAGGTGCAATGGAGGTTACCCTGCCGGTGCATGGAGGTACTGGACAGAGCGGGGCCTCGTGTCCGGGGGTCTCTATGACTCTCACGTGGGTAAGTCCTGCCAGATCCCCTCGGGAAGGCAAAGGGGAGAATCTCTGCTTGGTTAAGGTTCATGTTCTTTGGGATGCTTCTCTCCTGCTCTGTGTGTTTGTGGCTGCTCTCTCCTTCAGCTCGAGCACCTCTGGCTGCTCCTGCCCCCATGGCTCCTTCTGGTCACTCCTTTGGGGCAAGGGTCCCTGAGCAGCACCCAGAGAGAGGAGGTCCATCCTGGAAGAGAGCCAGCAGCCCTTAACAGCCTCCCAAGGCTCCTGTTTCCGTAGCAGGAATGAATCAGGCTGTGAATTTTGTGTTGTTGCTGGTTTTGAACCAGTTCAATGCACTTTGGGTGAGGTCAGGAGTCCTCCTGATAAGTTTCAAATAATTTCCAGACTGGAACCCTCTGCCTCCCCCTGTCATGCCCATCAACTGGTTCCTGTTTCCACCTTTTCCATCGCCCTTTGGAGAGGGAGGTGGTGGGAAGCAGGCTCAGAGGGAAACCACTGCTCATGGAGGGATTGCCCATCTGGCAGGGGAAGATGTCCTCCTGCACCCCGCTGTTTTGTGAGGTTCCTGGGGCAGAAAGGCCCTTCCTTGGGGCATCTGTGTGGCTGTTGGGATCTTTGGGGACAGCCAGCTCACGTCACCTCTGTCCTGGACAGGCTGCCGGCCCTACTCCATCCCACCCTGTGAGCACCACGTCAATGGCACGCGGCCCCCCTGCACCGGGGAAGGAGGAGGGACCCCGAGGTGCAGCCGGCACTGTGAGCCCGGCTACTCACCCTCCTACAAGGAGGACAAGCACTACGGTAAGGGAGCTGCTCTTTGTGGCATCTGGGTGGGCTTGGCAGGGCTGGACCCACTCCTGGTGGTTATTTCCTGTGCCCTGTCCCTGGAGGCTCCGGTCTGGTGGTCCTGGGGCAAACCTGAGCGTGGCAGATGCACAGTTTGTGTTTGCTGAGACTCAGCTGGGAAGGGGGACTGGTTGAACTGGTCTGAGTCCTTGTGGTGTACATGGCTGGGTTGAAGAGTGTGGTGCTGATCCCCATCTGGTGTGAAAGCCACCTCCAGGTCTCCTTGGCAGCAGCCAGCCCTGTACTTTTAGGATAATCCAGCTGTTTCTTGGAGATATGTCCTAGCCTCGAGCCTTTTGGGTTGTTTTGAAAAGGAAGATATACAAGAAGAAAATGTCCCTTCCCACTAAAGCTGTCTGGAATAGGTCTTTGGGTACAGAACAGGACTCAGATTAAATAATTCCCTCTGGAAGAGGGGTGGCTGGAGCCCACTTTTCCTGCTTGGCTATGTCAGTCCCTGGGTTTGGAGCAGCTGGGTTTGAATTTCACCTGAATTTAAGTGCAAGAGGCCTCTCGCAGGGTCCCAGCCGAGCCATCCTAATGGTGGGCATGTTTTTCCCTTAAGGCATCACATCCTACGGCGTCCCTCGCAGTGAGAAGGAAATCATGGCTGAGATCTACAAGAACGGCCCAGTGGAAGGAGCCTTCATTGTCTACGAGGATTTCCTGATGTACAAATCCGGTGAGCAGCAGCACTGGGGCTGTGGGGGAAGCCCTGGTCCCCATTTCATCCACAGGGTCCCTCTTTTGTGGCTCCGGTTTGTCCACTTGGGTCTGGGAGGAGATCTCAGGCTCACACTTGAGTGTCTGGGGTGGCAAGGACATGGGCAGGTGCCATCTCCTGTATCCATTGGTTTATAGCAGGGGAAATGGGTGCTTGGGGCTGGATCAGGGCGGGAGCCTTCGTGGGGTCTGCCCCAAATTCCATCTGACAACAGCAGCTCAGAGTTTGGGACCTCGTATCTCTTGTTCTGAACTGCCTTTGAGCACCTTGGTGAATGTCTCTGCGTGTCCTGTGTGCTGAGCTGCTGCTGAGCATCAGTCACGGAATCCTGGAACGGTTTGGGTGGGAAGATAATGATAAAAATATGATCTTGTTCCACTCCTGCCATGGCAGGGACACCTTCCACTAGCCCAGGGTGCTCCAAGCCCTGTCCAACCTGGCCTTGGACACTTCCAGGGATCCAGGGACAGCCACAGCTTCTCTGGGCACCTGTGCCAGGGCCTCCCCACCCTCACAGGGAACAATTCCTCCTAACATCCAACCTAAATCTCCCATCTTTTAGTTTAAAACCATTCCCTCCTGTCCTATCACTATCTCCCCAAGCAGAACTCCTTCCTCCAGGCTCTACACCAAGTTTTGGGTTCACATTTAACCAAAATCCCCTCCTCAGCTGCTCTGGGGGTTGTGACACCAGGTGCCCCCTGGGCTGTCAGAGCTCTGCAGTGTAGAGAAGCATTCCTGTTAACATTTTGGGATATTTTTCCCTTGCAGGGGTCTACCAGCACGTGTCTGGGGAGCAGGTGGGAGGCCACGCCATCCGGATCCTGGGCTGGGGCGTGGAGAATGACACTCCCTACTGGCTGGTGGCCAACTCCTGGAACACCGACTGGGGGGAGAACGGTGAGGAACCGCTGGGAATCCCCAACCCCTTCCCCTTGGCAGGATGGA
>VZRL01006033.1:96991-109936 GCA_013397895.1 Origma solitaria
TTGCTCTCGGTGTCCTTCCAGGCTTCTTCAAAATCCTGCGAGGAGATGACCACTGTGGCATTGAGTCCGAGGTTGTGGCTGGCATCCCCAGGACGGAGCAGTACTGGAAGAGGATCTAACCACAAATGATCAAACCACAAATAATCCTGAGTCCCTGATGCTTTTAACTGATAGCGGGTTGGGTGCAGAGACCCCCCTTCTAAAAGAGACTATAGTTCAGGTTACTTTATTAAAGCTTTTTATCTTTTTTTTTTTTTCCATTTTTGTTGGTTTCGTTGTTGGTATTTTTTTTTAATTTCGGGTTTATTTTTTTGGTTTTTTAAATCGTACGGTGGAGCTGGAGGCGGAACTGCTCTCTGCCAACCTCCTGCTCCTGGTGGGTCACAGCAGGACATTGGGGCATTCCCTGCTCACAGGACTGCTGGAGAGCTCGCTGGTCTCTTGGAATTTGGTTAGCCTGGACCCCTTCCAGCCCAGTTTGCTACTGGGAGGGCAGGAAACAGTGGCTTTGTGCTGGGATTAGGGACTTGATGGGGCAGCAGAGGTGGATGCTGCTGGAAAGCCATGGCCAGGGGGATTTGTGCACCCCCAGATGGGTTGATCTGACTGTTAGCACCTGAAACAAGCAGGGAAGAATTTCCTGTGAGTGTGTGCCTTGAATTGGCTAAATTCAGACCTATTGATGACAAAATACCGATGGACTTGATGTGGGAGTGGCTCTGGCCAGAGCTGCCTGCACCAAGTCCCTCAGGCATTGTCTGCTCTGCTCCATCTTTGCAGCTTTTCAAACCACTTCTTCCTCAGCTGTTCCTGGCTTTTTTATCTGCTGTAGTCTGGGGTTATTGATGCTGGGGAAGGGCCTGCCTGGAGCTCCACGAGCCTTTCATCAAATACCCTGCAGGAACCTGGGAAGAGCAAAGCCCTTCTCCTCCGTGGCTGAGCAGCTTGATGGGTGCAGGTCGTGCCTGGGCAAGGGTGCTGCACCCAAATTTGGGGTGTTTTGGGGCTGCAGGTGCTGGATGCTGAACTGAGGGATGGTTCCCAGGTCTGCTGCAGGGAGCTCAAGCAGATGCTTGGAGATGTCTCACTAACTCACCCACAGTTTAAGCTTTCTTTTCTTGAGCCACAGGCGTTAAGGAAGGTAAAAAACCTTATTTTTGTTACTGGGGGGAAGTGTAATAGGTTGTGTATAGGAGGAATCGTGATTTGCCAACACTAATATTGCAAAGAGCTTTTCTTTTTTTAATTTTAAAGCACAAAATATATTATTGAGCTGAGGCTACGGGTCTGAAACATGTGAAGTAGGCTCTCCACGCACTGTAAAATAGCCCTTTACCTCTGCTTGCTCAGACACCAGTGAGGCAGAGCTGTGCTGTATTTGGCTGGAACACCTGTGCCAATAAATGATTTCTCCATTGTCTTGACTCCTGGCCCTTGGTTGCTTCTGCTTGGAGTCCACCACCTCAGCTGATTGTGTGGTGTGGAAGCTAAGTGAGCCCCTTCTGTCTCCAGAGAATGGATTGGGCTGGAAAGGACCTTAAAGCTCCTCCAGTTCCCCCCCTGCCATGGGCAGGGACCCCTCCCACTGTCCCAGGCTGCTCCAAGCCCTGTCCAACCTGGCCTTGGACACTTCCAGGGATCCAGGGGCAGCCACAGCTGCTCTGGGCACCTGTGCCAGGGCCTGCCCACCCTCCCAGGGAAGAATTCCTTCCCAATATCCCATCTGTCCCTCCCCTCTGGCAGTGGGAAGCCATTCCCTGTGTCCTGTCCCTCCATCCCTTGTCCCCAGTCCCTCTCCAGCTCTCCTGGAGCTCCTTTAGGCTCTGGCAGGGGCTCTGAGCTCTCCCTGGAGCCTTCTCCTCTCCAGGTGAGCACCCCCAGCTCTCCCAGCCTGGCTCCAGAGCAGAGGGGCTGCACCCTTGGAGCGTCTCCGTGGCCTCCTCTGGACTCTCTCCAGCAGCTCCACATCCTCCTGATGCTGGACCCCAGATCTGGAGGCAGCTCTGCAGGTGGGGTCTCACCTGAGCAGGGCTCAGGGGCAGAATCCTCTCCCTTGTGCAGGTGGCACTGCCAGCCCTGTCCTGTGGCCCTGCTGGTGACAGCCACCCCTTGGGGTGGGGACAGTACTTCCCCCTGGAGCAGAGAGTAGCCAGGATTTGTCACCAGAGGGTGGTGCACCAAGGCCCTGGAGCATGTGCCTGCAGCCCAGGGCTGTGCCACCGCTCCTTTCAAGGTTAATTTATGGACTCTCAGCTGTGACCCTGGCTAAAATTCTTCCTCTGTGTCTGGCACACAGGGCTGTACTCTGAAATGCAGACTTGGAACCAAGGGAGCATTGGAATTTCACGTGCTGAGGGCTTGTAACTTGTGGAGAATCACTGGTGTAAAAGAAACAACAGCTGGAAAAAAAATCCAACACTTATTTTTTTTTTCCCAAAGAAAACTTTTAATTTCAACAAGATGGGAAGCTGCACAAGGAGAGCTACCGCGAGTTTCTTGAGAACGACAGCTTAAAACTACACCAGTAACTGTGGAGTAGGGGTTTTCCGTCTGAGGAGCAGCGTGGCCACAGGGGCTTGCCCTTGAAAAGGCCACCACCCTTCACGCAGTAGCTCTGTCCTGGACCAGGACATGGCTCTCCTTCCCTTCACGACAGCAAAGCAGCATTTGAGGGGGTGGGTAGGGACCTTAAAAACAACAATCCACCCCAGGAGAATAGGACTTGTCTTTACAGAGTGTTTTTTCCTCTTGTAAGTCCAGCCTGATGTGTTTCAAGACAACAGTGGGAGCCTCTTCAGCTCACACATGGTTCTGACCCAAAGCCAGAGCCAAGGGGGCCAGGGAAACCTGCCCTGGTCACCCCTCGGTGGCTCCAGCCTTCCCAGCTCACAGCAGGGGTCACTCCTGCCTTTCAGAGTGACCAATGCCCCCCTAAAAGAGGATCCCACGAGGGACAGCAGGGTGCAAACCCTCACTCCCCTGCCTTGCTCTGCCACATCGCCCATCCCCTTTGGGCTGTGGAGAGCAAAACGCAGAGCCTGCACTGGAGTCAGGCCTGGGGTGACGAGCTCAGGGCAGTGCTGGCAGCTCCCTTCTCCTTTTAACCCCCTCCCCACTGCTGAAACAGGGGGCAGGGGCCATCTGTGCCAGGGCAGGCAGAGCTGCCTTTCAGCTGGGGGCACAGTCGAGTGGGCAGAGCACCTTACCTCCCATCTATTTAACATTAAAAGGGCTCATTTCAGCATCCTTCAGCACAACAGAAACAGGACTGTGGCCTCTGCCTGTTCCCAGGCTGCAGGATGTCAATCACTGAGGGTGGCCAGAGCTTTTTCCTTGGGTAAGGAAGGACATTCCTCTCCCAACTACAGCAGAGTCCTCTCAGCTCGGAGCAGGCACCAGAGGTGAGGGAGAAGAGGCTGCCTAAGAAAGGGAAGCAAAACCCTCAGGGTTTTGCTCAGCTCTGAGCTGGAAAGATGCCTCAAATCTCAAGGAAGAAAAGAAACAATTGGAGTTTCTATTTCAAACCATCCTAACGGAAAAAAAGAAAAAAATCCCAAAAATACTCAGGTAAACAAGAAAGAAGGGGGAAAAAGAAATACTCAAACCCAAACACTAAGACTCCAATCAGCATTTGCAGCCATCCAAGCAGACAGCAAGGGTGGTGAGGGTGGAGTCCAGCAGTGCCACACTGTCCCCTGGGGCTGCAGCTCCAGTGTCCCATCCTTGTCACCGTCGCAGTGCCCGGTGCTGGGCCACCCCACAGCAGGGGACGAGGAGCCCTCCGCCCCCGCTGCCCATCTGCCTCCACTTGTCCCCCCACCCAGCCACTGCCCTTCAGTTCTCCCCAGCCGGGACGTACTCCTCGGTGGCCTTGGAGAGGGTGCTGAGGTACTGCCAGCTCAGGGCCGCCAGCAGCATGGCACACGACAGGTAGATGGGCGAGTAGTGGTGGCGGGAGGCCATGGGGCTGCCGGGCAGGCTCATGGCGCGGATGGAGGCGATGACCTGTTGCGTCTTGTTGGACGAGGGGTCCGTGCTCGGGATCTTCTGGTAGATCTAAAGGAGGAGGGAGGAGGAGTTGTGGTTCCCACACGAGGTTTAGGAGGCAAATGGGAGCAGGCTGAAGTTTTAAGGGCCATTTGTACCCTCAAGAGTGACCTCGGTGGTGGACTGCCATGGAGCAAGGGACACCTGCATGGGGTTCAAGGGCCAGTGTCCCTTGGGAAGTGCACTAAGCCAAGCTGCCTCTTGAGGGCACCCCATGATGGGACACGGACCACACGGCCTTGGACACGATTCCTCAGCCCCAGTGGTGTAATGTAGTTGCACTGTTTTAGAAATCCTTCTCTTCTTTCTCATGGAGAATAGAGATAAGCTGCACTTCTTGTACTTTCTTAATCTCTGTGTTTTGTATTAGGTGCTGTATAGCTGTGACCAATGCCTTTGGGAGGTGGATTCTCTGCTGACCAATGGTTGCTAGATTATTAATGGATATATAAAGAAGTTTCTGTAAATAAACTCTCTCTTTCGCCATCTTGGGATCTCTGCCTGCTTCCTTGCCAGTTTCCTCTGCCTGCAGCCGCAAATCCCGCAAATATTATGAAATTATAAAACCACAGTGTAACTGGGACCAGTGGCGTTACTGGGACCAGTGGTTCTCACACCACATTCCTCACTCTCTGTGTCACCCACCTCATACCAGTGGGAACATTCCTGCCAGGAAACAGCCACATCATCTCCTAATTCTGTGGTATTTGGGGTTTTCTTCTCATGGCCTTTGAGACACTCATCTGCAGGAGTCTGAGCAATGTGGGCACAAGCAGAGACCCTCTTTGGGCTGAGGTGCTGCAACGTCACTGTCCCTTGCCATGGGATTGGCCAGTTCACAAGGGCAGCTCTAAAAACCCACGGTTTGGGGTCTCCCTGCTGCACCAGTGAAGTCTTTTTATTTAAAACAGCCCTCACTGGAATTAGGTTTTGGGTAGTGGGGTGTTCTTTTCTCCATGAAACCACCCACCAGCTGATTCTTCACATGAACTTTTAACCTATAGGACCTTGAAGTCAGGGGTCATAAGGTCCCCCCGAGCCTCCTTTTCTCCAGGCTGAGCCCCCCCAGCTCCTTCAGCTGCTCCTGGTGCTCCAGCCCCTTCCCCAGCTCTGCTCCCTTCCCAGGACTCGCTCCAGCCCCTCAATGTTTTCCTTGTTGTGAGTGGCCCAGAACTGACCCCAGGATTGGGTCAAGGGGACAGGCACTGCTGGCCACACTATTGCTGGTCCAGGCCAAAGCCACACCAGGGTCACCACTCCCTGCCACCACTGAACCAAGAGGGGTAAGGACAGAATTAACAGATTCCCATGTATTCACCATTCCACCCCAAGAACGGGGACAGGAACAGCCAGAAAAGACTCAAAGCAAATTGCTGAGCCTACCTCTTCCACATACTGGTACATGATGGCTTTGACAGCCTGTATGTTCGTGGCATCCATCATGAGGGTGACGGCCTGGCCCTTGCGGATCTTCACCACCCCTCTGAACACCTGCTGGTTGTTGTAGCAGGCGGCCAGCGTGGCGATGGCCATCACCTGAGGAGAGACAGAAGAGCCTTTACTGCCCTGCAAGGAATGTGACAAGGAATCACCTCGTCCATAGCGACATCCATAGAGTGCAGCCACAATCTCAACACCAGCAGAAACAGCAGGAACCAGGAAACAGGGAAAAACCAACATGATACAGAACCTCCTTCACTTCCTTCCTAGGCTGCAGATGATGAAGAACCACTTGGAAGCTTAACACACCTGGGGGATAGCGCAGAAGTTGAAGACACTTTGGTTTTTGAGGCGGGACAGGTAGGTGAGGACGTTGGGGACGTGGTGGAGGGCGTTGGTGATGAGCTCATTGAGGCACTGCACGGCCACGTCGATGTTCTCGGGCTTGGCAAGGTCTGAGAGCTTCTTGGCGTATCTGCTCCAAACCTGAACACCAAGATAAGGGCTTGTGAGTTGGAGGGTGCATTGATGTCATCGGAGAGACACCAGGTCTGGGAGAGCAACAAGAAGCACCAAAAACCCAAACACAACAGCCTTGGAGCACCACTGGGGTAAAGAAAAGCAGGAAGGGCAGAGCTGACAGTGACCTTGGTGTACACAGAGAGATTGTAAAGGAGGAGGGTGTAACTCATCTCCACATCTTCCCCAGGCAGGGCAAGGAAAAGATCAGTCACACAACAAGAAATGCCCTGTGAGACAGCAGAGCCACATGGGGAAAAGGGGAGAAAAATTCTTGGACATCATGTCAGGCACAGGCAGAGCTGATTCTGCTTTTGGGAGCAGACCAGGTACCCTCCTGGATCTCACCCAGTCTTATCCTCCCTCATTCCTAGAGAAAACCTAGCAGAGAGCAGAAAAAACTGCCTCAGTAGTTCTTGGCAGTGTGGGGTGACATCACCTTGTCCCCACATCAGCACCCAGAGAGCTGTGGGCAGATATCAGCCAGCTGTCATCAGAAGAACTGTTATTATCAAGACGTATAGCCAACAGTAGCAATTTTATGAGGTTTTTCCTCACCTCTCTGGGCCAAAACTCCCTTCCCTCCAGCTGGTCCTCCAGATAGTCACGAATGATGTTGGTTTTCTGTAGGAAGAGACCCATGGAGTTTGCCAGATCTGTGTCCTGCCCCACGATGGAATCTTCCAGCTCTGATGCAGAGAAGAGACGGGAAAGGCCAATCCCCACCAGCCCAGCAACGTAGTGACAATACTGCCAAGGAGGTGCCAAGTTGGGAAAGGGGGGGAAAAACAAGATAAAAGGAGCAGTTACAAAGAGCTGCCTGTTTGCCACAGTGAGTTTTAATAAAAGCAATTGACACTTCATTTTTTAATGCAAGCTCTCCAGGCCCTCTCTGGGATGTCTCAGCTTCCCCATAAAAACAAACAGCTTTTCCCAATAGGGATGCTCTGTCTCCTCCTCCCACAGAGACAAGGTGGACCCTACCTGGAAGTGTTCAGAGAACCTGTGGATGTGGCACTTGGGGACATGGTTCTGTGGTGGCCTTGGCAGTGCTGGGGTAATGGTCGGACCTGATGATCTTAGAGGGCTTTTCCAGCCTTCATGGCTCCATAATCCTACTCATGCTCAGTCCATTCCTCTGCCTGGGCTGACTCACCTTATCCCACTCATGCTGAGAATCCACCTTTTTCTCCAAGAATTCTGCCATCCCGACACCCATCTTGTGGCAAATATCCGAAATCACATCCTGGTAGACCTTGGACAGGTTCCTGAACTCCATGGAGATCTGCAGCACGGTAAAAACAAAAAGAGAGTGTTCAGGGGAAAAAAAAAAAAAACCAAACAGCAAAGCAGAGATCAACATTGATTAAGGAATCAGAAAAATACTGTTTACCAGGCTCTAATCCTGCCCTGGATGGAGATCGGGGACAACTCCCCCAACCTGAGCTGTTTCAAAGTCCTTGGAGCACAGGCTCAGTCTGCTCCCAGTCTAAACGGGATGGTCTCTGGCAGGAGATCAGACACAGCAAAATCTCTGGGAAGGCTCTGTGGCCTTGGACTGGTATCATCTGGGAGCTGCAGGACAAAACTGACTGCACTTGGTACACAGAGTTGTTTTCCTCTGTAATTTGAGAGCATTCCATCACACTAGCCACCAAGGGAAAAGATCCATGGGAGGTTTCTGGTTCTCTGTTCTCCCGAGCCCCCTCCCACTCTGGCTTCACAGGGCACATTTTGCACAACTGGAAAGGCATCAAGCCCTGAGGGAAGTGTGAAATCCTTCTTCTGCATGTCCAGTAAAGTGATCATGGAATCACAGAATGGCTTGGGCTGGAAAGGACCTTGAACTTCTAGTTCCAACCCCCCACAGCCACAGGAAGGGACACCTGCATTGTCTCAATCGCTCTCAGACTGAAAAAAAAGATTTAAAAATGCATCCTCCCTTTTCCAAAACTGTGGAGCATCGTATTTTATTGTTCTCAGCTTTATTCTCCATCATCTGGTGACAGTAGCCAGCCCAGGGTTTGTGGGCAATAAAACACATTTGTCTGTAAAATAAAAGAACCCATTCTGCCTCTGTCTCAGTGGCTTCAGTACCCTACACAGAGAAGCTCCACCTGCAAATTCACCTCTGGCAAATATTATCAGAAGTTTTTTAATCTGAGGGCGGTGAGGCACTGGCAGAGGATGCCCAGAGAAGCAGTGAATTACCCCAAAAAATTCAAGGTCAGGTTGGAGAGGGCTTGGAGCAGCCTGGGATAGTGGAAGGTGTCCCTGCCCATGGCAGGGAATGGAATGGGATGAGTTTTAAGGTCCCTTCCAACTCAACAATTCCATGATTCTACAATTCTGTGATTATTAAAATTGTATCTGGATTGCCTCAAATAAATAACAAACACACCAAGAGAGAACAACAGTGCCACAAACACCTTCTCAAAAGCTTTTCTAAAGCCAAGCCACTGACATTCCTAACATCTCTGTGAATCCCAATGCAGACATCCCCTATAACACATCACCCTCCTCAGAGGGTACAGCCACTGTCATCCCAAGGCTGAGCATCAAAATTCACAACACACCTCAGTTCTCCAAACAACTACCCCATTCCCACCGCTAAGAAAAGCCCAAAAGGGTAGAATAAATTAAAAATGGTAAAAACTTGAACAAAACAGAACTTCCTCAGAAAATTAGATGCTCCTCACTAGAATTATTATATTTTTTCTTAAGCAGAGCATAAAAAAACCAACCTAAAAAATCAACTCAATTCTAAAAAAATCAACACAATATTGTTGCTAATAACAGTGAGGGTGCTTTTTGTCTCATAACACAGAATTATAGAATGGTTTGGGTTGGAAGGGACCTTAAGGACCATCTCATTCCCCCCTCTGCCATGGGCAGGGACACCTTCCACTGGACACAGGCAATGCAGAGTGCTGGGTAACAACCCCAAATCTCTCTGCACAAGACAATGGTCACCTGCTGTTCCAGCAGAGGAGGCAAAAAGTCAAACCAGAGCTGGCCCTTTTCCACAGCCAGATCTCCTCTGGCTCACAGAGTTGCACAATGTTTGGGTTTCTCATCCCAGCCTGGCATCCAGCCCCACAGGCAGGTGATGGAGCCCTTGGGAAGAGCCGTGAGCTCTGCAGGCATCACGTGGAGACAATCTGGCACCCAAAGGTGCCACGAGGAGCCAGGAGGAGGCTGCCTTACCGTGGGGAAGTCTTCCAGCACCTGCCGGTCCTTCTCCTTGCTCTCCGTGTACTTCCAGTCTGGCTCATAGAGATGGGAGTGGAACTCGTGCAGCATTGGGACCTTGACATCCAAGGGGATGCTCATGTCATCCTCTACAGTGTCCAGGGCACGGAGAACCAGGTAGAATATACAGACTGCGTGCCTGGGAGGGGAGAAAAAACAGTAATCCTTACTTGGGCTTGCCTATGAGGCAGGACAAACAGCTGGAATAAACCACGGAAACTTTGGAACCTTTGGTTCTTATTGGGGAAAGCAGATGTAAAATAGGGAAGAGGATAAAAACCAGGTGTGCTTTTCCCATCACTTCCCCTTCTCTGCACACCTTTTACCCTGCTGGGGGAATAAAGGGGTCACACTGTGCGACAGGAACATCAGGACCGGCAGAGAGAGCCAAACCCACCCTGTATTTTACATCTCCAGGCAGCCCATGTGTCCCTGCATCCCAGCAGGAAGGTGCTGCTCCCACCACCCCTGCCTTCCCTATCCCTGCCTCCACCATCCCTGCCTCCTTCCCCACTCCCTCCCTTCGCCATCCCTGCCTTCACATTTCTGCAGCTGAAGCAAAGAAAAAAAAAAAAACCCACAAAAAAACCAAAACAAACAAGTCCTGATGGCAAGAAATGCTGTTTGCAGCTCCAGGATGTATAGAAAATAATCCCTAGATCTCCACAAGCACAGGGATATATGTCAAGGAGACAAGACATTTATTAATTGTTTAACAAATGGAAGGCAGCTTGGTCTGCTTAAATGCTAATTACCAGGTGACAGTGCTGTACTCCTGGAACGATAACATGCAAGCAGTGATTAAGCATCCCGGGAAAACTGAGTTGCTCTTAGAGCCAACACTGTTAAATTTGGCTTTTTTTTCCTTGATTAGAAGGGTATTTAACACCTCTGTCAAACCACATGAGCAGCTCTCTCGTGCTTCTGTTCCCTTGCATGACTGAGTTTTTCCATTCCAGCCGGGCTGCAAATGTTCTTCCAACAGCATGCAAGTGCCCAGGGCTCCAGCCCTCTTCCACAAGCCACCAAGAAAGGCACAGCAGAACTTGAAATGCCATCCCAGGGGCACCTCTCACAGGGGCATCATGTCCAGGGAAGAGCCAGCAGTAATTCCAGAGCCCAGAATAGTTAAAACACTTATTTAACCCCACTTCTGCATCCAGATCTCCCCTGCGTCCCTAACTTTCATCATATACTGAATTTAGATCCATGGCAATTTTGGCAAATCGAAGGAAGAAATGCTCTATTGTGAGGGTCGGGAGGCACTGGCACAGGCTGTCCAGAGAGGTGGTGGAGATGCCCCATCCCTGGAAACATTCAAGGTCAGGCTGGACAGTGCACAACTGGAAGTACCAACTTCCAAAGAACAAGTTTGGATCTTCCAGAGCTCAAGCTACAGCCCTGTCCTGGGTGCAGCTCCCTCCTTCCCAGGTAAGGAGGTCTCTTTTCCCCTTGTCAGGACGTGCAGCCTCAGCTGAACCTTCAGCAATGGATCCTGAAAAGTCCCAGGGACAGCCAGGGCCACAGAACAGGCAGCAGAGAAAGGCAGGAGCATCCCTCCTCTCATCACCAGGAGAGGAGCTATGGGCTCGGATCACGACTCTTTTCCACCACCAGCAGTTATGATGCTGTTGGCTCAGCAATGGATGAAACTGCAGTTTTGAGCCTCCCACCTTCCAAGAAAACGCCCTAACCATGGAGCAACAAGCTCGACAAGGCTCTAGCCAGCAAAACAGGTGGTTTAAGGAGCCAAAAAAACCAAGAAAGGAGGAACCAGACATTTCAGCTCAACTACCAATACCCTGTCTGGCCAGGGAAGCACTGCTCCAAGCACTCCTTTAGAAATTCTCCATTTTCCAGCAGTCCTGGGGTGCAGGTCTGTAACCACAGGGGCTCAGCTGAACTCCCTGATGGGGCTAACATCAATGCCAAATTAATTCCTCCCATAATCCAGCAAATTAATTCCTCCCGTAAGGCTGCTGTTCTGCCTATTTCAATATCCTCCCTGTTTTGTATTTCCCTTGTTTGTCCCTAAATTATCCATCAGAGCTCCTGGGCTTAGAAAATGAGTCTCTCCTGATCCCCTACCGAGCCAGCTGTAATCCAACCACCATTCCTGCACAGCCGTGGGCTGCAAAGATCCGGCAAGAGCGTTTTTAGGATGCCAGGCAAAAGTTTCTGTGCCCTGAAGGGTGATCCTGATCCCAGCAGGCTGCACAGCAAGGATTAAAGGACAAAAAAGACAGACAAAGCAAACTGCAGGAAGTTTGAGGCAAGCACAGGGCAGAAACATTGCTAACAGGTTTCGTAGTGTTTTCTTAATTGCTCTTTTTATTTTTCTTAATTCCTACATGGAAAAAGCATGGAAAATAAAAAGCTTAACTCTTGGCCCCACTTGTAGTTTTCCACATAGTTCCAGCCAAACCACTAAATTTCTCTGCCTTTCCTGTAAACCAGGCTGCAAACACCGTTTCAGAAACACTGGACACAGCTATGGGGCACCATCCAAAATGCTAAACCAGAGCTCAGAAACCCCACAGATCGCCCAGTGTTCGGGGTAGTGCCTGTAAGTGCTCGGCAGAGCCATCAGATGTGTCTGGAACAACTTCCAGGACACCTGAATTTGATTATCAACCCAGTTTGGGATTAACTAGGGATTTACAAACTGAAATCAGTAATTACCAAATGAATGTAAGTAATTATATGGAGAATAATTATATGGCACGAGACCCCCTGGGCCAGCTGAGTTTTGCATCCTCTGTTACTATTCCCATCTGAAGCTTTTCTGCAAGGGGTAGCAAAATCTGCATGGCAAAGAATGAGTGAGCAACAAACCCCCTGTGACAACTGCTCAGGTTTTGAGACAGCTGCTTCCAAAAGCACGTCCCAGGAGAGGCCCAGACCCTCAGTCAGCTCCAGGTTTTTCCTCACCTCCTCCCTCCAGCCTTTGTCCAGCGCCAGCCTTGGCACTGCCAGGACACATTCCCAGGGTGTCACAGACGGCACACAGCCAGGCCCTGTGTTTAACAGTCTGCTGGCCAGGAGGCTCAGCCCAGAGACTCAGTTTGGGGGGGGACCTGGTGCAGAGGGGGGATGTGGTACAGCCAGCCGGGACGTGAAAAACCTCACATCCCACTGCACGGGGTGGGGCTGAGCTGAGTGAGTCCAGCCAGCGGGAGAGGGAGCAGCTCCACTAAACTAAAATGGTGTTTGGGGCACCGCACGGGCCACCTCCTGCCAGCTCTGGTATTGGAGGGTATCATACCCACCACCTCCTGGGGAGACCTGATTTTGGGGAGCCACTGCACCCACTAACTTCTAAGGGATTCCAGCATTGGGGTGCCATCATACCCACCACCTCCCAGGGAGGAGAATTAAGAGAATCACCCCCATCATCTCCTGGAGATTCCTGGTGTTGGGGGGACAGCTGCACCCACCCCCTCCCGAGGATCCCCAGTGTTGGGGTGGCACCCCACCTGCCACCTCCCCGGATCCCCAGTGCCCGGGGGTCACCGCATGCCCTCCCCGGGACCCCGGTGTCCCCCCGCTCACCGCAGCTCTCCGTCCAGAGCCTGGATGACGGCGGCGAAGCTGCGGCTGGTCTGGTTGAGGTACCGGTAGCAGGTGCGGAGGCCACATCCCAGCGAGTCCTGCGGGCAGAGCGCGGCGCGGGGCGCGGGTTTGAGG
>VZRL01006033.1:111171-148606 GCA_013397895.1 Origma solitaria
GGCCGGCGGCGAGCGCTGATTGGCGGAGGCGCGCGTCGGCTCAGGCGGAGCGGGAAGGAGCCGGCGGCCCCGAGCCCCCGCGTGTGAGCGTGAGGGGAGCGGCAGCGCCATGGTGGCACGGGAGGGAACAGAGCTTGAAGACCTTCCAGTTCCAACCCTCTGTCGTGAGCAGGGATACCTTCCACTATCCCAAGCTGCTCCAAGCCCCGTCCAGTCTGGCCTTGGACACTCCCAGGGATCCAGGGACAGCCACAGCTTCTCGAGGAATTTCTTCCCAGCTCCTCACCACCCTCACAGGGAACAATTCCTTCCCAATATCCCATCTCTCCCTGCCCTCTGGCAGTGGGAAGCCATTCTCTGTATCCTATCCCTCCATCCCTTGTCCCGAATCCCTCTGCAGCTCTCCTGGAGCCCCTTTAGGCTTTGAGGTCTCCCTGGAGCCTTCTCCAGGTGAGCACCCCCAGCTCTCCCAGCCTGGCTCCAGAGCAGAGGGGCTCCAGCCCTTGGAGTATCTCCATAGTCTCAGGACTCACTTCAACAGCTCCACATCTTTCCTGTGGTGGGAACCCAACAGACACCCACCTCCATCCTCATTCAAAGTGCAAGGTTAAGGTTTTGAGGTTGTTTTGTATGGTGGTTTTCTTCCAGAAGTTGGACTTTGAACATCATTGTGGGTTCCTTCCAGCTGGAGCTATTCTATGATTCTTTGTTTTGGAAGGGCACTGAAAGGGCACTTGGCCAAGACCCTGCAGAAGAGACATTAACCACCTTCTTTAACCCCGTAACCCCATGAATCGGTTTATTCAGCAATCCCATAACCTGCAACCACTCAAGGGTGTTGCAGTTCCCAGGGGAGAGGCTGTGCAAGTCTTGCCTGGGAAGCAGCTCCTTGCAAGAGAGGTGTTTACCTCCAGCATTCCCAGCTGATTTGCAATCCATCTTTAAATGCAGTTCCCATTAAAGAGAACCTTTACAGTGCTGAGGAGAGTTGCTGGTACCATCCTCTACAGGCAGCATCAACGAGGTAGCTGTTAACCAGTTCCAGGCAGCTGGAATTTCCATGTACACCTCAGCTTTTAACCAAGAAAATGCCAGAAAGGACATGCCTGAGATGAACATCAACAGTTCTAAATCCAGCTTTCATTTTTTTGCTCAAGTCCAACACTTTATTGTTAAAATATATCCAAATCCAGGGAGAGAGGACAGCAGCAACTCTTACCTACTGTATAGAGACACAGCTCTATTTCCAAACCTTTCTGCTTTCAGGTTTCCTTGGAGCTCCCGAGTTTTATGCAATCCCTGCCACACGCTGTATTTTTAATTTATTTTTTTTGTTGTTATTTTTACAGTGAGATCTGGAACTGGCAGTTTGCCACAAAGCTGAAACGTGTGGGTGCAGAGATGAGCTCCACCAAGCACCGTTGACGTATATTTCATATATGTTGACGTGGAAGGAGGGAGCTGTTCCTGTTAAGATCTGTCATAAGGAGCAGCCCCTCATGTTTAACCACACCCGATCACAGCACACCCAATCAGCTCCATTATTTAATGGATTATTTAATTCTGAATTAATCAAGCTGTTTAGGCAGAGGGATCACCTCTGTTCTGCTGTCTCCTCCAGGGTCACTTCAGACCATAGCAATCCCCTGTTCAACACCTCCCACTTCCCATCCACTGTCACCTGAACAGTGTGACTAAAACACCTCAGAACTGATCAAACTCTTTACACCCTTGTGCCACTGTGACAAAAAAATCATGGACAACCACACTTCCATTTCTGTATCCACTCAGGTGACCTGGGACCACCACTGAGCACTTAACTCTGCCAAATCCCTGAGGACCAAGCTCAACAGCCTCAAAGAAACCATGAAGACCTTCCAGGGCAACTAACCATGGTTCAGAGACCACCCAGCACCCTCCAGCACAGGTCACTCTGTGACTGGGGAAGGGTCTCCATCCTTTGGGAGCACTGCAGGCTGGCACTGAGGGCACCACCACGTAGGTCTCTTGAGGCCACCAGAGGGTCCAAAAGTCCCCTTCATGAGGGGATGCCCCAGGGGACACTGCTCCTTCTGGTACACCTGGGGGTGCAGCCCTTGGCCACGCAGTTTGTTGTGCAGCCACTCAGAGCTGAACTGAACAGCATAGTCCAGCAGATGCTCCAGATCTGAGAGAGCCAAGAGAGAGCCTGGTGTTAATGGGTGGATCCTGGCCAGGTACAAGATCTCGTTCTTAATGATGTTCCCTGGAAACAGTCAGAAACAAGCAGACAATAAGGATATTTGTAATCAAGGAAATGCAGGCTGCTGGCTCCAACCTATGATTTTTGCCTCAAGGATCACAGCCAGCAAAGGCATTCCCTGTATCAGAGATGACATCCAAAGAGTAAATTTAGATCTGGAATTGGGCTGGAAGAGGTTCTCTTCCTTCTACCCATGAGGATGACCATGAATCTTCAGCTGGATCAAGCAGAAGCTGTCAGACTAAAGAGCAAACTGCCCAGGCACATACTTCCTCATCCGTAGACATCCCACCCACCTTCCTCCATTTCTCCTTCTGCCACTCTTCCCTGGAACTCACCCAGCCCTGAAAAATATCTTTGGTCTAGGAGGGTGTAGCAGATGGGATCGGGTGCACGGAGAGCACACAGTGCTCGGCCACGGTGGAATTCCACAGACAGGATGTCAGAAGCAGGATCAACCCTCGGAGAGGAGCACCAGAGCATCCGGCAGTTGTAGAAAACGAGGAAGCCTCCGCTCTCAAAGTGCAGAACCAGCCTGGGGAGAAGCAGGAAAATTGGAATCTCATCAGAAACATTTCTGAAGCTATAGTTGTCACACTCTGCAACTGGCCACCATCTCAAGGCAAGGGGAGCTCTTTAATGATTTCAGGGACAAAATTTGGTGGTGAACCCACACAACCTGTGGAGAGTTGTTCCTTCTGCTGCCCTGTGCTCCCTGGATGACCAAGGCTCCAGCAGGAGGGTCTACAAATGGATGCTAAAAGCAGCATACAAAAATACTTGTATAGAAATAAAGTCATCCTTCAAAAAAAAAAAAAAATCACAGAATCATGGAATGGTTTGGCTTGGAAGAGAACCCAAAACCATCTTGTCCCACCCCCTGCCATAGGTAGGGACACCTTCCACCATGCCAGGTTGCTCCAGGACACTTCCAGGGATGGGGCAGTCACAGCTTCTCTGGGCAGCCTGTTTCCCCCTGCTCTGTACAATTCCAGTGGGACTTAGGACACAAATTGTAGTCATGTTTTCAATTCACTGCTGACTTCAACAGCATCACTCCAGCCTGTGATTCCAGCTGTCTGAGATATCTGCTATTTATCCAAGGCTTTTTTAAAACACATAATCGGGAGAAACTGGCATTTTTAGGGCATGATTCAGCCTGGCATGCTAAAACTTCTCTTAAGATCAAAATCTTAACAGAGCTGGTCCCGAGGCTGGCAGGCAACACATACTACAATTTCACTGGGGATTCTCTGGTTGAACACACCTGACATCCATTCATGCCACCTCTTATGCCTTAAAAAATACCAGAGAAAATCAAGGCAAAGAGCATCCCCACACAAATTTGGTTTGGGAAAAGAGAGAAGAGGCAGGGAGAGAGAAGATTCCATGAAATACCTGGGAACAGGGTCCTTCCAGTCCCCCCTTTTATTGGCTCTGCTTGCCCTTGAGAACTCATTTGCCCGGACACTGCCGAACATGCCAAAGTGGATGCGCAGCCATTTGCCCAGACCCTCTGCTCCATCCGGGGCTTCAGATCCTGAGTGCTGGAGTTCCTGCAGCTCCTTTTCCTGGGAATGTGGCGCATCAACCTGTCCCTGCCCTCCCTGGGCAGGACAATGTGCCCCACAAGCAGCCTCTCTTTGCAGCTCTGTCTCTTCTGTGGTTGGTCCCAAAGGACCTTCAGCTGCCACAAATGCCAGGTACAAGTTCTTCCCATGAACCTGAGAAAAGAGGTGGGATGTGCTGATGATCCATAAAGGAGCATAGAATTTTAGAAAGGCTTAGGTTGGAAGGGATCTTAAAGCTCATCTCATTCCAACCCCATGGGCAGGGACACTTTCCACTGGACCAGGTTGCTCAGGCCTCATCCAACCTGACTTTGAACACTTCAACCTCCATCTGTTTCCATACAAGTGAAAATCTTCTACAAACTCTATTAGAGGGCACATCACCCCACCCTGAACACAGGATTCATCAGCATCCAAGCCATTCCCACCCAAGCTGCACTCATCCTTTGTTTCCCTACCTGGAACATAGGGTGTTCAGGTGCCACTCAACTTTGAATCCCTCCCAGGGGCTTCTGTCAGGGACAGACACTCAGACGTTTGAAATCTGTCATCGTTGCTTCTGATTCACCTCCCTACTGTGTGCTGGGTGCACCTTATGCTTCTCATTTTGCTCCCCACCTTTAATCAGAGGTGAGGCTGCACCAGGGTTTGGCCATTCAGGTCCAAATCATCATCTGAGCAGTGTCGGGTCTGTGAAGTCCCAGCAGGACTGATCAAGTGTGACTTCTGACAAGTGCCCACAGCAGACACCTCAGCTTAGCCAGGTGAAACCCTCAGGGAAACATTCACTGGTTCTGCACCTCCTGTCACCCCGGTGTAGGACAATGGTGGCTTGTCAGGGATCTGTAAATTCAACTTTAGCACAGCTCACCTGGGAGTCCTGGAGCCTCAGGGCATTCAGGTCATTCACACTGAGCTTCCGGCTGCTTCCCCCCACCTTGGCCACCACTTGTCCCACAAAACGGGAGGTCAGCAGCTGGAACTTCCTCACTGATGGGCCCTCTGGCATGTCCACCAGGTGTTGAAGAATTAGCAGGTCCTTCTCACACTCTGCCCTAGACTTGAAGGGAAGTTGCAACTCAGAAATACACAAAACATTCTCCTCACCCACATTTTCCTCCTTCAGTCCCTGTGGCAAAGTCCATGAGGATAAATGGGTTTCTTTCAGGACCAGGGAAGTGGAGGAGTTCCACTTAGGGGATATTTATGATGTAATCCAACACAGCCCTGAACAACCTTTTCTCATGGCAGTTTTCACCCCACAAACAGGAATTTGGCCTGGAGAATCTCCCAAAGTCCTTTTTCCTGGGGTAGTGGAGGGTTTCCCTGCCCATGTCAGCAGGGTTGGAAACAGATGATCTTTAAGGTCCCTCCAACCCATTCCATTCTGTGATTTTATGATTAGTGACCCAGAACCAGCACAGGCCAGTGACCCATCTTTTTCCTGATACACCATGGAAAGCTCTGTTCCCATGGAAAGGTCAGCCCCAGAATTAGAACATCTCCACCCTTTGCTTGTCCCACTGATTGCAATGGCATGGAACCAGTTTGGGAGCATTCCTACACTCTGCTAACAGCACTTGGGATCAGCAGGCTCTGGATGAGCAGGACGTGAAGCAGCACCATCCTGCAGCTCCCCAGGAAGTCACACCAATACATAATGAGCTACTTTTGGCATGAAATCCCAGCCATTGCAGTTCTTCTGAGGACTTCTGCAGGCTGTGGGTGTAAAAGAAAGCAGGCTCCAGGACAGGGAAAGCTCAGTTTGGCTTTCACCCCACAGTGCCAGTTCTTCTTGCAAACTAATCCCAGAGACCAGCACTGGCCAGAGGCTCAGCTTCAAGCTCCACAGCACTTGGTACAGGGCTCTGAGGTACCACTGGCACAGCTCTGAGACAGCCTGATGTGAAAACCAACAGCAATCCTGGGGTCCCCCACCAGAAGAGCCATTCCCACCTCATGCCAGCATCTCTGCTTCCTCCCCTGCCTGGGCCAGCTCAGAGACCACAGCCCACGTTTGCACCAGCTCAGAGTGACTAAAACCAAAGCCTCTGGTGCCACACGGCAGAGGGACATCCTTGGCATGGCTGTGAAGAGCAGCAAGGTATGGACATAGACAAGGCATGGCAGTATGGCTGTAAAGGCTTTCCTGTGCTGCAGCACAAACCAAATCCCTTTCGGGAGAGCTCAAGAGGAAAACACATCATTAATTTAATTAATGTCTTAGATCCAGGTAAAGACATTAGGTGGTCATTGAAACTAGATTTACCCAGGGTCAAAGACTGAGCTTTAGTCCTCTGCCTTCAAGGGCTTGTGATAATTATTCACAGGCCTGCTCCAGTTTCACCTCAAAAATCTGCATATTATGTTGATCAAGAGACAGCTAAAGAGATGCTCCTGCTGCCAAAGGCACCAGCAGCAGTTTGGATCCCTGGAAGGAGCTGGGCTCAAGTCATCCAAGGAGTCTGCCCCAACTATCCAGGCCCTGGCTTCATGTCAGGCAGCACAGGATGAGCCCCAGGAAAGCTCACACAGCCCAGAGCTCAGGGAAGTTCATCACCTGCAGAGCTTTGACTGCTGCTCAGTCAGTTCTCCACAGGCTCCTTGTGAGAGACTGAAGTGCTGGGAGCTGTGTAAGGTGTTAATGCTCACTCTGCCCCAGCTGCAGCCTGTCTGACAGCAGAGTGACACTCCTCCTGAAGAGGGAACTCTGTCCTGTTCCCCAGGACATTAAAAGAACCCGTATTTGCTGTCTCAGACTCCCTTCTCTCCATGTACCTCCTTACTTCACCTTTTTACTCCAGACCCACTTCAGTCTCATCCAAAATACTCCACCCTCCACGTGCAATCGGGGGGTGCAGAGCTCCCCATCTTCCTCAACTCAGCCAAGCATCAATTTACAGCCATCCTAAAAACACAGGCACTGAGTTCCCACCCCATTCTCACCCACACCTTCCTAGGGCAGTGAAGGCACAGACTGCACCCAAGCCCCACATTCCTGCACCCAGCTCTAGAGCCACTGTTCTCCCCAGGCCCACCCTGGGCATCCATTTGGGGAGCAAGCTGGGCAGCCTTTCCCCCCACTTCATTGCCTCTCTTCTACTCCTCCATGACACCACAGCCCTTCCTCTGCCCCCAACCACCCACAGCACCTCTACCCACGCTCAAAACGATCTGCTGCAGCTAAATATCTGCCACCCACCTCCTTTTATAGGGGAGGAAGATCCTCCTCCCAAATAGCAGGGGAGCGCCTCAGTTGGCTGTTGGAGGAGGAGTGGGCGGGTTTCAGGTGCTGGCATCACTCACCCCACCAGTTATACCGGACTGGAGGAACTGGTTGGGTTGGAAAGGAAATTTGGCACCTCGGGAGGGTGATTGGGTGCTTAAAGGAGGGCTGTGCTCAGCCAGCTCCGCCCTCTGTAGGGGCACAGCCCTTGCTGGCAACCTGATTGGGATGTGAGGGTGTTGTCTCTGAGTTCAGCTGGAAGCGTTCAGGCTGAGCTCAGCCTATTAAGTAAAATTTAGTGAGAAGACCAAAAAAGTAAATCATGATGGTTTTTAAAAGCCCCCATGGGCTTTTCTCCTCTCTGCTATGTTAGTGGTGTTACCAATATTGGGGCTTTTCCTCTTTTGTGTTAAAATCATAGTCAAAGTATGGTTTGAGTTGAAAGGGACCTTAAAGATCGTCCAGTCCCACTCCCCTGCCATGAGCAGGGACACCTTCTACTAGACCAGGTTGCTCCAAGCCCTGTCCAGCCTGGCTTTGAGTTGCTCCATTGCTGGATCTGTCACCTCTGACTTTGCCATCCTGTGTTGGCCCCCCCAAATCCTATGTATGGCTTCCCAGATCCTACTGTGTGGCTCTGGGGCTTGGAGACAACATTCAGTCTCCTGCAATGACTCATTGCTTGGAAGTCCCCAGGTCTAGACAATTAATTTACCAAAGATTTAATCTGTCACTAATAATCTAACATTTATTATTTAGGACATTTATATAGGACAAGGAGTAATGGGTACAAGTTGAAGGAGGGGAAATTTAGATTAGATATTAGGAAGAAATTATTAACTTTGAGGGTGGTGAGACATTGGGGCAGGTTGGCCAGGGTGGTTGTGGCTGCCCCATTCCTGGAAGTGTCAAAGGCCAGGCTGAATAAGGCCTTGAGCAACCTGCTCTAGTGGAAGGTGTCCCTGCCCATGGCAGGGGTTGGGACTAGACGAGCTTTAAGGTCTCTTCCAACCCTTAACATTCTACGATTTGGAAAAACATTTCCACCGTGAGGGTGGTCACACACTGGAACAGGAATCCAGAGAGATTTCCATCCTGGGAGTATTCAAAGCTTGACTGAACAGGGCTCTGAGAAACCTGATCTCATCCCTTTGACTTAAAATTACCCTGAAATTCTATAATTGTGAGCTCCCTGGAACAGGACCCATTGCACCATTTCATATGTTTTCAAGATTTCATCATTTACCCCCAGCCCTCTCCAAGAAGCCCATGAGGGTAGACAGAGTCAAGCAGAAAGCTTCTGGTTTTATTATCATTGTTTTATTTCCATTAGTTCTAAAGGTGTAGAAGTTACGTGGATTGGTAGCCATACTACTTCATAATAGATATTTTTTTACATCTTTAAATAATTACAGCTTGTTCAGTTGGTTTGTTTCCCTCTCCCCCTTACAAATAAGTGTCTGTTTCCATGAGACCTTCCCAGATGACCTGGGAAGCTTCAAACTTTATGCATGGGGAGGAAAAAAAAAGGCAAAACAAAACACTGCCCCTGACATAGTCACAGCTTCAGTGTTACATTGAGAGTTGTTGATTGGTTTTAAAGCTCCCTTGCAATATTCCTGAGCTCCTCCTGATTGCACCCTCTCCATCCAAGCCCATAAGATTGCAAGTGATCTGTGGATCTCTTCTGATCAATTTACGAAGAATAACTGAAGTGAATCAAGATATTGCACTTCCACAAAGAGCAAAGACATTTAGAATTGGTTAAATGACCTTTCTTGGCTCCCTGTCCTGGTTCTCATCTGCCCATCTCAATTTTGGTGGCCACTGAGCCATTGCCAAGGTCTGGTTTGACCAGACCTTGTACTGCAAACCCTTCAGCATCAAAATTTTCATGATTAGGGATGATCTCGAGGGGAACTAATCCCACAAATTCATTTTTATACGTGCTGAGGTGTTTTGCAGGAGTGGGCCCTTCCCTCTGACTCCTCAGGGAAGGGAGAGTTCGTGGTCCTGTATTTGTGTAGGACATGCTGTGGACCTCAATAGGTTCCCCAGCAATAAAAGCAATAACAAAACCAATAATTACTTTGCCTTAATGGGTCTCTAATAACTATATCTAATTCATTACCAAAGCAGGCTCTAAACGCCTCCCCTATCATGGGCTGGGAAGCAGAGCTCAGGTAGAACCTGGAATTTTTTTAAGCAGCCCCTCCTGCTGGAAGGAGCTGAGTATCCTGAAAGTGGTGGCACTTTAATCCTTTTGTCCTGTGAGTGTCCCTTCATCTGTCACTTCTGGAGTTTGCCATCCTGCATTGGTCCTCCCAGCTCCTACCTGGAAGATGTGGCTCTGAGTGATTCCTGGGTTTGGAGACAACGCTCAGCCTCCCACAATGAATTACATGGAAATCCCCAAGCCTGAGCAATTGATTTGCCAATGATTCTTGGAAAAACATTTCCAGCATGAGGGTTGTCAAACACTGGAACAGGAACCCAGAGAGGTGGTGAGATTTCCATCCTTGGGAATATTCAAAAGTTGCCTGAACAGGGCCCTGAGGAACCTGATCTCATCCCTTCTGATTTAAATTATTCTGTAATTTGATCATTAGAAGCTCTGAAGAAGGGGACCCATCAATATGGTGTGTTTGTACCCCACCTGAAAGGATGCTGCTGCATCTGAGATCAGTCTCTCACCATCCTGGTATCAGCATTGGCGCAGAGAAGACAAATGCTCCTGGGCCAGCAGCAGCTCTACAACAGTTTTCGGTGATTGAAAAGAACCACAGAACCAGGTGTATCTGAACTTCTGCTTCTGGTGCAAAAAGGGGGACAAAAGAGCTAATTTGTACCCCTAAAGAGTTGTACTCTACTCCTAAAGTTGTCCTCACAGCCCTCAGAACTTCACTTCTTTAGAGCAGATGTCTTGTTCTGTTATCAGGGACTTTTAAATGCTCCTTACTCTGTTTCAAGAATTGTTTCAAGGCTTTGAGGAAGGCTGAAAACCAGTTTATAAATCTCTACCAAGGGGGCATAAGGCAGACTTACATTCTGCAGGGATTTTTCCCTCTGGCATTTTAAGCAGAGTCATTTATATCATCTCCGAGTGTGTTTGAAGGGCAGGAGAAAAATTCCACCAGGGAATTTGGCTTTGAGGGAAGGAGGAGGAGCACAGCAATGAGGGAAGGTGGGCAGAGCCACTGTGAGCCTCCAGATAGAAAAAGAAGTGGGGGAAACTTCAGCTCCTCTCCAGGAGGCTCAGCTCCCTCTTGGGCTTTCCAGGGTAGTTCTGGACATCTCAAAAGCTGGCATGAGCACGGTGGCATTTTGTGCTGCAGGCTGCTGTGTTGTGGCCAGGAGTTCACAGCCAGATCCCAGGAGAGCTTAACTGCCATTTACAAAGGGATTTACTTCAAGGAGGAGTTTGGCTAAAGATCTTCCTGCCAATGGAGAAACACCTTTGTGTTTTCACCTCAAATTCATATTTTTTGGTGCTAGTTCTGGCCTCTTCTCTGCAGCCTAGTGGGTCTGAACAGAATCACAGAATTTCATTTCTTTCTATTCATGTTTCATGAATGTCTTTCTCTTATCTGTAATTAGCACTAATGAGGCTAAACACTGCATTAGCTCTGCAAGACAGAGTGGGAACTGGTGCAAACACCATCCAGCCGTTCCCGTGGCATCATTGCCACGGTGTTTTTCTCTAGGGAGTGTGGAGGCTCTGTCACCCCTCCAAAACCCTGCAAATCTGAGCTGTGGAGAGAATGAGGAATGTGGGAGGGTCCAGGACTCTCCAGTGACAACCAGTCCAGTTGAATCCTTCTCCTTTAGAGAAGTTTTTACACCACCAGGAGGAAAAGGGTGAGTTCAAACAAGGAAAACACAATGCCATTCTTTTGCTTCAAACCCGTCCGTGGCTCTCCACCAAACCATGTGCCTTAGTGTTTGTGTGGAAAAACACTCCTTGTGGGAATGTTGAACAGTGGGAGACAGAGGGTGGCACATTTGGAAGGGACGCACAATCCCCCCTAGAGATTTTTCACTTGGTAGGTCTGCAGTCAAGTTCTGGATGTGGGGAAGAAAAGAGAGGAGCTGGGAAGGGAAGAAGGGTAACAGAGTTTGGGAGCAGATAGAAACAAGAGTGAAGAATCTTGCAGGATGAGGTCTCTCAGAAATTCTCTGCGTGGACAGGCGAAGCTGTCCTTCCTCGGAAATGTTGATGGAACGTCATGGGAAGCATCTGGAGAAATACTTAGACTGCCCAGGGGAGCTGTGGCATCTGTGGTGCTGGAGTTTGAGTTTGTTAAGCCAGAGACAGAGCAGTCAGGGCTGGGTTAGACAGGGCTGATCCCTTTGGGAAAAGGGAATGAGTCAGTGAGCTCTTAGCATCTCTTTCTACTCCATTTGCTAGAAGTCCCTGACAGGTGAGAGCCCTATGGGCAAGCAAACAGGCGAGTCTTGTTAATGGAGTTGTGCTTCTCTTGCAGGCAAGCAAGTCTGTGCACATGCTTGGTAAAGAAAACAGCCCCTGCCACCTCCAGTAGGGGCTGAAGCCACTGCTCGTTGCAAAAAGTGAGATCCTGGTGGGTTAGATGTGGGAAATGGTCATGATCCAGCTGTTACGGGAAAAGTGGGCACTCACAGTACAGCCAAAAGTAAGTGACAGTCAGATTTCACCAGTGGCATCCAAACCAACATGAAAATAGGCAAAATAATTAAATTATCTGTCTGAAAAGCAACGGCACAGCAGCGTTAGAAGAGCATCTTTCAGTTGCTGTGCTCTTGAATCATCTCTTAAGCCTGGCTTGTCGCTTTCCATCAGGGAAGAGCCCAGCCATTTCCTCCAGGATTTAGTGACCAGTGTGGGTCTCATCTGCCTGCTTCCAGAAGGTTCCTTCTTCCAAAATCCCCCTTTGACTTTGGACACACCTGCTCCAGGCTCAGCCAACAACCTTTTGGAAACACAGTCCCATGATTTTGTAGTGATAAATAGGAAAGGAGTTACTATTAAATACGGACATTCATGAGCTTTCCAGATCATCTAGGAAAATGAAGATAATGCTCTACATGTGTGAGCCGAGGAAGAAGGGAAGGTGTCTCCTTTTTTCTCTGCCCTACATCATATCAAATCCACTAAAGCCACTAAAAAATCTCTAAAGTCTCTTCAGACTTTGTTGAAGTCTGTTCAGTAAACTGGCCTGGAACTGGCTCCATTTGGTGGGAGATCATTGAATTTGGGTAGTGAGAAGATGGTGGCATTTTTTTCTGTTCAGGAAAAGAATGGGTGATGACAGAAGAAATGTCTCTGCTCCACCATTATTTGAGTCTTAAATGCCAGATATTGTTAAATAAAACTCAAGAACTGTGTCCATCTCTGTGTTTCTGACTGTTCCGTAGAAGGTAATGACAATCAAATAGAGAGACTCATTTAAAGTGGGAAAAAAGGCTTCAAATCCTTGAGTTACTTTGAGATCTGAGTCTTCTCTGTTCATTTCATAAGAGCTCCCCTACTCCTCAGGTAAGTTCTCTTTACCTCTTTGCTGGAACATCTCACAAGGGGAGAGAAGGCAGAAAAGCAGGAGAGACAACATTGACTTGATGATTTCATGGCATCTTCTTCACCTCCCGAGCGGATCAGCCTGGAGTTCATAGGGAAAGGGCCAGGTTATGCAGTTATGATGTCCCCGTGGTTCTCAGCCAGCACCAGGCTGTTCCAGGAGTCCTGTTTGGAGCTGGTTTGGGGAGACTGGCTCATGGCTGACTGGTAGGCCTGCGGGGAAAGCTTCAGAGCTGAGATCGCAGGGTGAATGGATGATCCATGTCCGGACATGGCAGAGACTGAGAATGCCTGTGGAGAAAGGAGAATACCATGAGCAGAACTTCAAACTTTAGAGGACCATGTGAATCCCTTCAGTGTGGGCTGGTGCTGCTGTAAAAACGTGTCTGGATTTGCTGCAGGGCAAATTTGCTGCAGATTGTAGCCTATGTGAGATATTTTGGGCAGGCTCTTTCCTCCTCTCTCCTTTTCCTTCTAGTTTGAGAAACACAGAGCCATAGAATGATTTGGGTTTGAAGAGACCTTAAAGCTCATCCAGCTCCACCCCCTGCCATGGGCAGGGACACCTTCCACTATCCCAGATTGCTCCAAGCCCTGTCCAGACTCACCTTGGACTTTTCCAGGGATCCAGGGGCAGCCACAGTTTCTCTGGTCACCTGTGCCAGGGCCTTCCCACCCTCACAGCCAAGAATTTCTTCCCGATATCCAATCTGAATCTGCTCTCTGTCAGTTTGAAGCCGTTCCCCCTTGTCCTGTCACTCCAGGCCCTTGTAAATGCTCTCTCTCCACCTTTCCTGCAGACTCCCTTCAGGTACTTCAACATAAGTACCTAAGTAACATTTTGAGGATGTTCTCCCCACATTTTCCATCCTATTTCCCACTTTTTTCCCCACTGCCAGCACCTCCCCTCTGTACCTGAGAAACGGGGCTGGGGTGCCCGTAGTGAGATGAGAGCCCGGGTTCTGTTTTGATGGGGCGCATTTCCTCGGTGGTCGTGGTGCTGCTGCTGCTGCTGCTGGTGGAGCTGGTGGTCGGGGTAAGACTCTCGCTGCTGGATGGGCCTGGGAGAAATCAGAAGGTAAAACAGGCTCTTTCCAAAGGCCTTTCAGCACAGAGCTGTACCCACCCACCCAGAAGTTAGTGTGGTAAAAATAGATTAAAAAATAGTGGGAAGGATATTCAGGTATTTAGACATCCCCCGTTTTTTGGAAAATCATCCTGTTTTGTCACTGGATCTCTCATTCAGAGGGCACTGCGGTCAGAAACACAAGTGCATGCATAAATACACATAATAAAATGAATTCCTTCATTCAACACTTACCTGCTGGTGCCTTTGTTTTGTTAAGGTTCTTAGGCTTGCGTTTTCTCGTCTGAATTCCCTCTTTTCTCATGGCTAAAGGCCTTGGAACCTGGGGGTCCAAATAGAAAAGCAGATTGGTTTCTGAAAGTCCTTGAGGTCATCCTGAACATGATTCCAGTTCTAACTTGTGGCTGAGCTGGTTTAATTGAAAGCAGCAACAAGATGGAGCCTAAATTCCCTGATCAAGAGATATTCAAGATGTGCCTCCAAATGGGAACAGGAAGAAAGTTCACATCACACTACTGAGGGTTTTAATGCCAAAAGGGATCAACAGCTCATCTGATTGGCTTCCCTGTTTAACTCGGAGCAGAAACATCTGTATGGCTTACACCTGCTTTTTGGAAAGGTACCAAACCTATGTGGGATGGCCTCCCTTAGGAGCTTATCCCACTGAGGTGGTCAGAAAGACTGGGATTCCTAGGGGGATTCTTTGGGTTAGGTGAACTTCCCCTCATCCACCTTAACTTCCAGCTTTGACCTGTCTCTCCTGAATATTCTTTCATCTACTCTCAAGCTCTGGACATCACTGAGAGCATCTTTAGTCAGGCACGAACTGTTCAAACAAGAAATATAAAATATAAAGCAATTGTTTATTGCTTTATACAGTTTTTTATATGAAAAGTTGTATAAGAAACCCTAGGAGCAGCAATCAGAACCCAGGAATGGTTTGGGTTGGAAGGAACCTTAAAGATCATTTAGTTCTGACCCCTCTGCCATGGGCAGGGATGGCAATGCCATGAGGAACAGAACGGGGGCTGCCACCGAGCAATCACCAGGGTGTTGAGGGCCTCTGTCTCTGCCATGGGGGTGGCCCCATTGCCACTGAGGGATGGGAGAAAGGCTGGAGATTTATGTCTTGTGCCTTGGACTCCAGCAGGACTCTTCCAGATGTACCAGGCATGACATCAGTACATGAAGCCACCCCTGGCAGGAATCTGGACCCCTGTACAAGAAAAGTCATCTCTCAGTCCCTGACAAGTCTACAGCCAAGCCTTAGCTGGGATCTGACACCTCGTGCGGAGGAGCTCAGCCCTGCTTTGTGCTTCTGACTTGGCTTTTTCACTAAAGTGCCTAAATTAATATGGGAAGAATCTGGGCCTGGTTTTATTAGGTTTTAAGACATATTTGCAAAGGGGACCTAATTAGTGTGTGAGAAATGCCCAGCGTGCATCCCTCCCTTGCAGGTATAGACATGACATAACCTTGAGGGGGACTAAACTCCAAAAGGACAGCAGGAAAAACAGCTCTGGGAGAGCCCTGAGGTGTTCAAAGAACCCAGCCCCCAGCATGGTGCCACGGGAACCCTCCCACAGCGAGGATTTACCCCGTGGAGCTTCATGTAGAGCCCGCAGGCATTGCAGACAGGCTCCCCTTCGGCGTTCCTGCGCCACAGCGTGGTGGTCGTCGTGTGGCAGTTGGCACAGGAGAGTCCCACACGGCGCGATGCTGACTGTGGGGACAAGGAAAGCCATCAGCCCTGCCTCACTGCCCTCCCCTGCAGCGCCCCACAACCCAACCAGCTCCCTCCAGCTCGCCTCAGGGTTCCCTCTCCTCTTGTCTCTCTTATTTCTCTGGTTTTTTCTCTTTTGCTCTTTTGCAATTGTCCAACTGCCTCTTTCTGCTCCTCTTGCCTTTCCACTGACTCCAGGAGGTCTCAGGTGTCCTGAAGCATCTCAGAGGGTGCCAGAGATATGAAATAGAATCATAAAGGTTGGAAAAGACCTCCAGGATCAGTGAGTCCAACCTGTGACCGATCCCCACCTCGTCAGCCAGACCAGAGCAGTGAGTGTCACATCCATCGTTCCTTGGACACCTCCAGGGATGGGGATTCCACCACCTCCCTGGGCAGCTCCTGCCAATGCCTGACCACTGTTTCAGTGAAGATGTTTTTCTTGATGTCCTACCTGAACCTCTCCTGGTGCATCTTGAGGTTCTGTCCTCTCATCCTGTCCCTGTTCCCTGGGAGCAGAGCCTGACCCCCCCCGGCTGCCCCCTCCTGTCAGGAGTTGTGCAGAGCCACAAGGTTCCTCCTGAGCCTCCTTTTCTCCAGAATCCCACCACACCTGAGCAGAGCCCCACATCTCCAGCAGGTCTAGTGGCAGCTCAGAGACATCCCTGAATGTGTTCACACCTACACTAAGGTGTCTGGATCTCAGACCGTCCTGCCTTTTCCAGCTCCCAAGCTCTTCGCCTTCCAGGCATCGTGGCTATCCCAAGAAGATCTTATCAATGCCATAAATGTGACATATTCCCTGCTGGCTTTGTGCTATGTTGCTCGTGGAGCTCGAAGGGAAGATAAAAAAAGAGACACTTCCAGCAGCATTTTCCTTCTCTTGATAAAGAGAGATGATTAATAGGAATTCTCACTAATGAATTAGTGCAAGAAAGAGACCTGAAGTTCCCTTCCTGGCTGAGCTGGTTTAGTCAGGTTCAGAAGGCCACAGGACAAAGCAATAGGCTTGAAGCCATACAAAATACAAGTTTTGAGCTGGGATTCAGAGTGAGAGGTGGAGGAAGAAAAAACCACATCCTCCACACCTCCCTGACTCTTCCCGTCATCCTTCAAAGCTCAAGCCCTAGAAGGCAGTAAATGAGAGAGGGAAGGTCCTGGGTGCTGGGGTGAGATCTGCCTGGATCAGTCCATATCGGGAAGGTGTCTCACAAGAGGGCGCTGGGTGCCCGTGGCTGCTGGCGCTGTCGGTGTCGCTTTGACACTCGCAGGGGACAGCTGGGCTTGGACACAGCCGGGGCTGAGCAAAGCAGGGCAGGGTGGGGATGGAGCCTCGTGGAAAACAAGGGGTAAGGAAACCTAGCTCTCAGGGGTGGCTGCTTTTAGCCTGGGTTCATGATCATAGAATCATAGAATTTTGTAGGATCAACATCATGTTGTAGAATCCTAGAATTTTAAGGAGTTAGAAGGGACATTAAAGCTCATCTAGTCCCACTCCCTTGGCATGGACAGGGACACTTTCACTAGACCAGGTTGCTCAAGGCCTTATCCAGCCTGGTTTTAAACACTCTCAGGGTTGGGGCATCCACAACCTCCCTGGGCAACCTATTCCAGCATGTCACCACCCTCACAGTAAAAATTTCTTCCTATTATCTAACCTAAATTTCCTATCTTTCAGTTTGTACCCGTTGCTCCTTTCCTGTTGCTCCAGTTCCTGATGAAGAGTCATGGCTTTCTCATAGGACCCTTCAGATACTAGAAGGGGCTGTGAGGTCTTCACAAAACCTTCTCTTTTCCAGGCTGAACAGTCCCAAATTTCTCAACCTGTCATGACGGACTCATTTCATTGGGGACACAGAGACCTTCCCAAAACCCCTCACAAAAACATGCAGGGAGCAACAGATTATCAACACGGAGCTCACAGAATCATGGAATGGCTTGGATTGGAAGGGACCTTAAAGATCATGCAGTTCCATCCCCTGCCATGGGCAGGGACACCTTCCGCTATCCGAGATTCCTCCAAGTCCCATCCAGCCTTGCCTTGGACACTTCCAGGGATCCAGGGGCAGCCACAGCTTCTCTGGGCAACCTGTGTCGGGGCCTCCCCACCTCAAAGCCAAGAATTCCTTCCTAATGTCTAATCTAAACCTACTCTCTCAGTTTGAAGCCATTCCCCCTTGTCCTGTCACTCTTGTAAATAGTCTCTCTCCATCTTCCTTGTAAACTCCCTTCAGGAAAGCTGCAGTTAGGTCATCCCAAAGCCTTCTCTTTTCCAGGCTGAACAGTCCTGTTCCTGTCACCCAGGTTTCTCGTGCATACCCCATCCTGACCCCATGGGCTTTGGGATGCCCTGACCTGCCCCACATTGGGGCTTCAGCTCACCCAATGGATCTGGGAGCAGGGTATCCAAAAAAACATATCCAGAGAAGTCCCCATGAAGTGAGGGGGTCACCCAGCAATGATCAGGGACCTCTGTGGGTAAGAGGAGATGGACTGGAACTGTGCTGGAACTGGAAAGAATTGCCATTCCTTCTAATGTGCCTGCAGGATACCAAAGCAAAGACTGGCTTCTGCTGAACTGACCACAAATGCCAAAATCACTCTGTGCCCTGCAGGCACTGGCCTCCCACTGCCTGCCTGAGCATCTGGAGAACCGCTCTGGACAGTACAAGGTCTGGGAGTGTCCTGAGCATGAGAAAATCTGGCATGTTTTGGAAATCTGGACCTTGGCTGAGCAGATGGAGTTGAAACACCCCTGGCATCTCCAGCTGGCTGAGGTTTCCTTGCCTTCTCCTCACCTCACGTGTGTGATGTTGACTTACCAGCCTCCTCTGGGGTTTGAACAGGGGCCGGTTGATGCCGTTCATCTTGTGGTAGAGCCCGCAGGCGTTGCAGAGGTAGTGCCCCGTTCCGTCCCTCCTCCACAGCGGCGTGGACATGGCCCCACAGTTGACACATTCTCGCCCCTCAGAATAATCATCAAAAAATTCTGCTGCCAGGATGGGAGAGAAGGGAAAAGACTTTAATTGCTGCTCTGCTTCTCAGTTTAGCCCAGAAGGGACATCTCAAAAAATCACAAACATTCAGATTCTGTAGGTTGCAAGAAGCAGCTCTTCCTTCCCCAAGGAAGCCCCCAGGGATTATTGGGAAGAGGAACTCCTTTCCCTGCCACGGTCAGCTGCAGGACTTCAGTGGCAGCAGGGATGTGCTGGGATACGGATCCCTGGAGACAGAAATAGAAACCTTTTCCTTCTGTTCTGACATTACCCAATTTTTGAGCTTGGCCACAGCCAGGGCAAGCAGACCAGGGCAGGCAAACAGCCCTGTTTACAATCAAGGCACATTCCTGGACCATGGACAAACACAAACCCCACAGCGCACAACTGCCCAGAGATCAGTGAGCCACATCTCAGCTGGGCAGGGAAAAGCATGTGCCCTGCTCCCCATGGGAATGTTCCTCACCCCCCTCTGCCATGGAAAATGGCTGCAGAGGGGAGGATGTTTTTGTGTCTTCACCCTGTTCTCTGCCGGGAAACATCTCCCGAGGGCAGAAATCCACATGTACAGCACGAAGGTTCACTGCCCATGGAAGGGGGGTGGAAATGGACGATCTTCCAACCGAAACTATTCCGTGGTTCCTGGATTCTAAACCCAGCTCAGGCTGACAGATAACAGGCATCACTGGGAATTTGTGTACATCAGAGGCTCAGCTTTTGATGGAAATCTCCATTGTGCTTGGTGCCACACCCAAGGGCTTGGTGCATTCACTCACTGCCTCCCTGGTACCTGCTGCAGCTGGGATGTGAGGGGGACAACAATTGGGCATGGAGTGACAGGAAAAGGGGGAATGGGTTTAAGCTGACAGAGGGTAGGTTTAGATTAGATGTTAGAAAGAAATCCTTCCCTGTGAGGGTGGGAGGCCCTGGCACAGGTTGCTCAGAGAAGCTGTGGCTGCCCCTGGATCCCTGGAAGTGTCCAAGGCCAGGCTGGATGGGCTAGGAGCCCCCTGGGATAGTGGCAGGTGTCCCTGCCCATGGCAGGGGTGTGGAGTGAGATGAACTTTCAGGTCCTTTCTCACCAAAACCATTCTGTGATTCTGTGAACTGCCCTGGGCCGGTCCAGTCCCTCTGGCTGTGGCAGGACCAGGAGGTGCAAAAGTCAGCATAACACAGCTCGGCTGCATCATCATCCTTTGGAAAGGCACAGGTCACTCCCCATTCCATACAAAACTTGCCAGAAGCCAAGAACTTCTCTATATTTTTTGCTTGTCCACCTGCTTTTTACACAAAAATCTCCGCTTCCTGCTGGAAGACAATTGCTCCCCAAGGAGCAAACCAACAAAATTTGGCTTCTTGCTGAGCTGTGTCTCAATCCCATGTGGATTCTCTGATGTCTAGCAAGGGTTATGTTCAGACGTGGCCTTATTTTCTCTTTTCCCTGGACTATTTTTGGAAAATCTGCAGGAAACTGCATAACCATGAAGCGGCCAAAGGAGAAAAAAATTAATGAAGTGGCGCCAGTAAACAGAGACAGAGAAAAATACTCATGTGAGCCTAATTCTCCCTAGAAAATCAGGCTAAAAATGGTACATTACACCATGTGCCTATGAGGAAATGGTAGGAAGAAGTAATTTATTGTACCCAAGCAGCTCTGGAGCCAGAAAAGCAGGAATTCAGTATCTTCGCAGCATCTTAGGAAAATCTCATTGCCCTGGAGCAATTCTAGTGGTTTCAAAAAGATGGGAATCCCTCCAGGTGATTTTTATCCACATGGGTTCAGTGATACCATAACCCTCACTTTCCCCCTTAAAATGACAATTGAGTCACAGCCAAAATCTAGATCAAATAAACTTCCTTTGAAAAGAGAAGGGATTGGAACAGTTGGTCAGGAAAGAACTAGTTTCCTTGAAAAATCTCAAGAAAGGAAAACATTTCACTAATTTTTTTTAAATCTTAGAAGTTGTTGAAATTTTTGATTATCATTTTCCAAAGAAAAAGCCAAAGTATTTTCACAGTAATTTTTTTCCTGTGAAAAAAATCCCTTCTTCTTTGAAAATAATTCAGAGTTGTGGACATAATCCAAGGAGAATTCAGTAGAGTAGAGGTAATCAAAAGGTAACAGTTAAACTTGAGTGATTTAAGTTGTGCCTGTGACTAATTACAAAATACAATCTTTTGTGAAGATTTTTCCACCAGGAAAACAAAATATAATCAAAGAAAAAGGAGGAAATTCCTAACAGTCCCTCGGAAATGTTAAGAACTGGACTAGCTCTTGAATAAGAAGGTCCCTCAAAAAAATGTCAAGTATGCATATATTTCTGGTTTTAGAAAAATGTAAATCTCCCATTTTCTGACAATAAACAAATTTACCGCCAAATGCTGAGTGTTATTTCCCAAGAATGGGACACCCAGCTCCAATGCCACATTATTTCCACTGCTGGTTTTTCATCGACACCCAAAAGATGAGTGCAAACCTGTCCTGAGACCTCCTCTCCTTTTCCATCTGCATTTGTCTAATGTTCTTCCCTATTTTTTTGCTCCTTTTGAGTTGAGTTTTGGGGTATTTTTCCATTTTCCGTGGGATTTGGACTGGAGCATCTCTCTTGAGGGATTTTCATAGAATCACAGAGTGGTTTGGGTTGGAAGAGACCTTAAAGCCCATCTCATTCCAACCTCCTGCCACGGGCAGACACCTTAAGCTATCCTAGGTTGCTCCAAGCCCCATCCAAACTTTCACTGGTTGAAGCTTCCAAAAGTCCTGTTCTGCTTCCGTAGCAATAATATCTGTGAGACTTTCCCCTCTCAGCTGCAGGCAAAGGTGATCCTTGTGAACGTTCATAAACAGGAATCATTGGTGCTTGAGGCAGGGAAGGGACAGACTTTGTTCCCAGAGCACACCGAGGCTCCACGCAATGGGTGGCTCTCCCTAATCGCAGCCCATATCACATGGGTGTGTCCCCTCCGGCCACCACCCAGTGCTGAGTCAGATGGCACCCGCAGAGTGCAACCTCATTAAAAACATTCCTGCAGCCCTGTCAGGGCAGGCAGAGCTCCTTGACCTCGGGAGATATCACCTGGAGGAGAAATATCCCCACCTGCTTCAAAGTATGCTTTGGGATGGCAAAGGAGGTGTCTCGGGCACTGCTGGATGTTGGCTTAGAGAAGATGATGTGGGCTTGGTGTGTGTCATTTATTGAGCAAAGGTTGTTAGGGCCCTAAAGGAGTGGGGAACAAGGGACTGGATTTCTTTCTAGAATAAATTATATATATAATTATTATTTTAGTCATATAACTTTATATATGTAATTTCTCAGCATCACTAAACTCAAGGATGAAGTTGCCGAGGGGAGATTTCTGAGCTGTCCTTCTGGCCACACATTCCTCTGCTCTCAAAAACCCTGAAGATCTACAAAATAATGCGAAAATATCACCTGAAGACCTGCAGAGACCTAGGAAATCCAAATGTTCCCAGGGCTCAGAGCCCACAGGAGCCAGGATCCACCATCAGGCTGAGCTATATTGGGCAGGGAGGTCACCGGGCTTCAAGTGCACTAATTGTTTAATTTGTCACTGTTATTAATAATGGGGATTAAGGAGACTCCCCAGGAAAAAGCAGCAAAGTGTTTTCTTGGCTTCTGGCTCGGGGCTGGAGCTCTAAATCCTGGCATTATGAGTTCCCCTGACACTTATTCCTTGTACTTTGCAGCCGGGAAAGGAAACGTTTATTCAGGCAGCAAATGGCCCGAGCAGCTCCCGGAGGGCCCTGAACAATGAGGGGGGAAGGAAAGGCTCCCCCAGTCGCACTCAGGGCAATAATTTCCGTTCTGTGGCACAGGAGCCGCTGCCTGATAATGGAGATTTATGGGTCCATCCGGTGACCTCTGTAATGGCCTTTCTGCTGGAAAGATTTACTCCCTCTCCCGAAGCCAGGTACAGCCAGCACTGGGACAGGGTTGAGGAAAGGATTTGCTGATCAGGCTGAGAAGGACATCGGCCCACGGCTGGGGGAGCCTCGTGTGTGCTAAGTGGCCTCATCTTCCTCTTTGAATGTTCAGCCTCCCCATGAGCCTTTGCAGAGTCTTTATCTCGTATCTTGGGATCATTCAGTCCTTTTTATGGGCTGGGTCCCTGGTGTTGACTAATCCTGATGGCCTTCTACTTAATTCTTCATAAACCTCTGCCTTTAGTCAATGAAGGAGCTTCTCACATGAAAGCAGACCATGAAATCTCGCTGAGTGACCAGTGGAGAGGACAGATTCTGTCCCATTCCTATCCTGGACATCAGCTTGCTGTGTAAAAAGAGATTTTTTTCCCCTCACATCTACTGTTCGTGAGCACTGCAAAGTCCCCAGGGCAGGAAATGTCACTTGTGTGTTGCACAACAGCCTCCTAATCTTGGGTGAGGCCTTGAGTGTGCTCGTGTCAGGAATACTTTCCACAATGGGACATCAGTCCCCAGGGAGCCAGGAGCGACTCCTAAGTGGGGCATTGGGTCTGGTAGGGAAAAAAGAATTCTTGGATGTGGCCCTTGGTGACACTTGGCCATTGGGAGGGGTCCTTCACATCCACTGAGATTGGCCTGTGCTGGGATCAACAGGAAAGCAGATTGGAGCCCCCCAGCCTGCCCACACCTCCAGACCCCTTTCCCAGCAGGGGTAGGTCATGAAAGCTCCTCTGACCAAGGGTGTGACCCACCCAAAGTCTGGGGAACTTCGCCTTCCCAAACAGGAGAACTGGCTACCCCCTTGCAACAAGTCAGATGGGATCAGAGGGACCTTGCCCAGAGCTTGAAGTGACTTCTTTGGGTCGTCCCACCATCTCTGCAAACCCCAACTCTGCCAGCCTGGAGATACATCCACATCTTTGGGCTTTTCTTTAGCAACCCAATCCTGGAAGTGTTCAAGGCCAGGTCGGACCAGGCTTGGAGCAACCTGGTCTGGAGGGAGGTGTCCCTGCCCATGGCAGGGGGTGGAACGGGTTGAGCTTTAAGATCCCTTCCAGCCTAAATCATTCTGGGATTCTGGGATTAAATTTGTTTCACCTTGGAGAGATCATCTTGAACCCATAAATCTGATGGATCAGGATCCAAAAGAATGATAACAGAAAAAGGAAAGATTTTGAATCCTTCAGTTCAGAGCCAGCGTCCAGTTTAAAAATTTCGATTCCCAAGCCAGCCTGTGGAAGGGGACAAAGAGCCCTCCCTAGCCTGATTTGGGTCAGACTCTCCTGCATGAGAAACGAGATTGTCTTCTACTTCCCTCCAGCCCCCTCCTGCCTCCATCCCCTTTGGATGGAAAGAGACTTCCATTAATATAGCACTGGAGTTTTGTTTACAGCTGGAGAGATATTTGATATCAACAATTCCCCCTGCAGAAGTGTCTTCTCAACCCAATGAAGCAACTCAGCAAAGGAGAACCTGTCCTTCAAGCACAGCCAGGCCACTTAGAGGCTCTAAACAGAGCCTGAGAGGAGTTTTCCCAGCAGAGCAGCAGTTTCCTAAAACAATTTGTTATGATAAGAGGTGAGAGCCACGATCCTGTGTATACACAAATCCCAAATGGACTCCCAGGGGCACTCGCAGCTGAGGCAAAGGATGTGGACACCTTGGAATCCCACCCAGGACACCCTCACCTTCTGCTTCAAGGGACAGCCACAACAGGGGAAACAGGATTTACCACTCCCTGCTTTGTCCCAAATCCCAAAATTGTTTCCATTAAAAGATGACCATTTGGAAATCCTTCCTACTCATCAAGTCTTTTGGGGTCCTTTTAACCAGCATTTTGCTGCAGCTAGAGGAGCTGAAAGTCACATTTTCTATTTCTTTGGAATGGGTTGAGGTGTTCCCATGGATTGCATGATTATGAAGTTTCAAAGGGAAAACTCCACCAAAAGGTTTCTGGTCAGATCACAGCTGTTAAAAGTTCTGGTTAGTCCAGGACTGCAGCAGAGAAGACTGAACTGGAAAGGAAAGTAGCAGCAAAAAAAAAAAAAAGGAAGACAGAAGAGGAAGGGGCAGGGAGTGACTGAAGATTTAAAAAACCCGAATTTATGCATGGGGGAGCTCTGTAGCCAAAGGAAAGCTGCCAGTGAGTTTTTTCTTTATCCATGGGGACATCACCAGCTTGGCACACAGGCTGGGATCAGAAAGCGAGGATGGAGCTAAAGGATCCAAGGGCGTTTTTGTAAAAGCAGGTTCTGCTTACTTTTCCTCCTCTGCCCCCTCTTCTCTTCCTGTTTCCTCTCTGACAATTTGGGGGGAATTCACACCGGCTCCTACTGTTTTAGAGACAAATGGGATCTTAGCACAGGGAGAGCAGGACAGTGTCCGTCTGAGCAGTGCCCATCACTGGGCTGGGTGCTGTGGGAATGTGCTCCCTGCTCTCCCCTGACATGGACTAACAGAAGGCATCACCTGTGAGACTGAGGATCTGCAGGAAGTGGGGAACCAGGTAAATTCCCCACACTTAGCCAGAAACATGGTTTCAAGCAAAAAGAATCATTGTGCAGCCTCACAGAAATGTCTTGATGCCATCCCAGAAAGTTTTAGGGTTTGTCTGACACGTCTGTGGTTGAGAAGATGGCTGTGTACCCAGCTGACTGCCCGGACCAGTTTTCCCTCTGAAAACATAAAGACTCTTCTTATTGCTGAGGAAACATTCACCCTACAGTCTGGCTTTCCAGAAGGCAAAAAAATCTGTTTTTCCCCGGCTTCGTGAAACACCACGGCGAGACTGTTCTATGCAACCCTTCCCAGGCCAAATGTTTCACATCAAGGCAAAGGGAACATTGTGTCCCTCCCCTGCAGCACTCCCTGCTCTGCCTGCAGCCAGCCAAGGTCTGTGGCACACACCATTGCCAGCAGTCAGGAATACTCCTGTCCTTCATGGATATGTTTTCTGTGCTTTGAAGGACGATGGAGGTGGAAGCGGCCAAAGGACCAGCTGAGATCGTGTGCAAGAGGGCCATGAAGGGAAGGTTGGGCAAATTCTGGGCCTGGCTTGGAGTTCAGACTTGGCTCTGCAGTAGGATTCTCTTGAGCAAGGCTTTTCATCTAGTGGTGACCCTGTCCTTTCACTGTGACAAGGAGTGACACTACAGAGGGAAAAGAAGACAACTTTGAAAGGCCACGGTCACAGCTATGGAGGCAAGAAATGGATGGAAGAAGGGTGGGTGAAAAAGGGCTGGCTGCCTCTAAATCAGATCTAAACAGTTTTGGGAAGAGGCAGGAGATGTTCCTGAGGGATTGGCCAACCTTGAAAAAGCATTGACAGCTCTCCAGCACACCAAAACCACCAGACCCCAAATGATCCAGCCCCGTGGCTGTCCCAGAGCTGAGCAGAGGGACAGTCCCCACACACACAATGAAGGACCATGTCCCACATCCCAAAGGAGCGCAGCCTGCTCTGCAGGAGACAGGAATGCACACATCCCTGAAGGTTTTTGGTGGGAGCATGGCCATAGCTTTGAGAGTGACCTGGTGTCCAACAGCAGCTTCTGCTGACTGTCAAGTCATGCCTCCCACCCACCAAGGTGACCTCCCCTTCCTCACTCCTCCTTTCGGTTCTTACACTTGTAAATATCCGAGCCTCCTCTGATAAACAGGAGATTCCTCTGCTTATCGACTGTCCAAATATTTTTTAACAAATCTCAGATTAGCATGGAGAGCCCAGGGAGTGGGCAAGACAGGGTCAGCCGCAGCCTGGGGTCTGCTTGGCAGGAGGCACCTGGAAATGTTCTTTCTCTCTTTTGACAAAGGACCCGCAGCCTTGCCCTCCTTGAAATACCAAGTGGATGTGCCCATCAAGAGACTCTTCTTTGATGGCCTCAGGGAAGGGACAGTGGGGAAAAAATGTGGAGGATTAGGAAAGCCTGGGATTTACAAAGCCGTGATCCCACCTGGGCAGCTGTGTCTGAGTTGGGCACAGGCAATGGATCATGTGCAGCCGTTCCTGGTGCCCGCAGGGGACCACAAGCAGCTGTGCTCTGGAGTCCTGCCAAGCTGCTGCTCCGTGGCTGAGCCATGGGAATTGGCCTTCTGGCTATGGGGCAACTGGGGAACCCTGACCCTAAGCCCAGCCAACGAAGTCTGGCCATGTTCAGATGTTCTGAGACCCCAATCTAAAGTGTTTGCACCCAAACTTCCCAGGAGATGCTGGGCTCAGGCTGAGATGGTCTGTGCTTGGACCATGCCAGGGGCTGACAAGTTTTCAGATTCACAGAATATCCTCAGTTGGAAGGGATCCACAGGGATCGCTCAGTCCAACTCCTGCCTGTCCTGGACAGAACAGCCCAAAGATGATTCTTCACCAATGACTGAAGATCATAGTCTCTTTTCATTAGGAGATGGGGGAATGTCCATCCTTGGGCATTCCCAAACCTCATCCACTTGCCCTCAGCCACTGCTGAGGTGGTTGTCCTGCTAGAGATCTTCCAACGTGAATTGCTACAATCCTGCAACTCCAGAAATTCAAAGACTGGGTGCTTTTTTCCCCAGCCTGGTGCAGATCAGAAGGACAGACATTTATCTAAAGCAAACAGGCAAAATCTTTCTTTCAGGAATACGACCAATTGTATAATTGTTATTATATTTGTGTGTGTTATATATGGATATATTAACATATATATTTGTATATATACACATAGCATGTCATAGAATGGTTTGGGTTGGAAAGGATCTTAAAGATCATTTAGTTCCAGCCCCTCTTCCATCGGCAGGGATGTCTGGGATGTCCTTAAGAATGCCATGGTAGCAAGCTAGAGATCATGTCCAATAAATTCTTTCCGGTTTTGCTGTTAAAATTATTATTGTTCTATGACTATATGGAACTTAATGATATAGAATAGTGTGTGCATATATATTATACGTATCTGCACAAATATAACACACACATATATTTTAAAAAATTCACTTTATGTACATAAAACATATATGATATATTTAAAAAAGCTCACTTTATAAATATAAAACATGTCTATACCCTTTGTAGGAATATATGAAATATGTAGGATGGCTCCACATGTCCAATGCATATATATCTATATATAGGTGCACATATATAACACACACATACATCCTTTTAAAAATTCACTTTATGTATGTAAAACATATATGATATATTAAAAAACCCTCACTTTGTAAGTATAAAACATGTCTATACCCTGTGTAGGAATATATGGAATATGTAGGATGGCTCCACATGTCCAATCCCTCCCTGAGCATGACAACACTGACCAATATGGACATATCCAAACCCCTGTCCCGGTTTTCTGCTAATTTCACTGATTTAGACAAAAGCTCTGCCTCCAATTCAGATAAATCCACCAATAAATCCCACTCGGAGGAGCTACACCAGCACAAGCCCGGCCAGATCCCGGCCTCCCCGCGGGACTCCAGCCAGGGACAAACAAAAAGGTGTTTACTACGGCTCATCACATTAGAGGGGACAGTGAGTTTGTCTAACCCCTGGCCCTTCTCTTTTCCTCTTTTATTAGTTATTCTGGACGTTAAGTCAACTCAGCCCCCGAGCGGGGCGGGAGGAGGGAATGATAAAGCATCTGCAAAGGTCACTTTGCAGCCCAGGCCAATAAAACGGCAGGTACCAAACTTATCAGGGCCACATATAACTTGCAGTTTTTCTAACTCAATTGATTGGACTTTTTATCTAAAATAACAGGCATTATAAGATAGGCGAAAGTCGAGATAAGGAGGAAAATTGAGTAGACCTCAAATCAAGATCAGCCTGGGGACAGGTTCAAACTCCCACACCTGCCCCGGAGGAATCAATGAAAGTTTCTTGGCGCCGTCCGCTCGTTTTGAAATGCTGCTGAAGTTGGGTGAACTTTGAGACCACGGCGTTTATTCTGTGATTATAATTAACCTGCTCACCCGTTGTTATTGATTTGTGTGGAGGGAGGTGGCAGAGCCTGGCTGGGATGTGGGTTTGGGAAGAGAAGGGCTTGGGGAGAGCAGACAAGAGTGAGACCTTTCTGAGGCTCGAGGCAAATGGAAGGGAGTGCGAGGGGGATTTCAGCCTCCTGCTTGTGGTCCTACGTGTTTTGGGAAGTGGAAAGACCCTCAGTAGCAGATTTTCACACCCAGAGGATCAGGATGAATCACAGCTTCACTGATCTGTCCCAGGGAAGTAAAGAAGGACTGAACATGGGGAAAGTCATGTCCGGGATCCAGAGCATCATCCCAGCCCAGGAGAGTGTGAGGAAGAGACATCCCCCACCAAAACCATCTGCCCCTCTCATGCCCCACACCACCCAGGCATGTCCCAACCCAGAGTCCTTCCCAGCAGCCAGTCCCCTGGGCAGGCAGCCCCTGGGGCCAGCAATTCCCTCCCAAAATAATCTCAGACATCTGGGGCCAAACGTCATTCGGAGGAGTCCTGATGTCTGGGGCTCAGGGCCTCACTGATTTTTTTTACAGCTCCAGCACTGCAAGCCCTGAATGTTGAATAATGGTGGGTCAGTGGCTTCCAAATCCAAGAGTCTGGCTTGGAAACTCATAGGAGTTTAAATAATAAATATTAGGTCGGATTGGGTTTTTTTTTGGGTTTTTTTGCCTTGTGTAGAATTTCAGCATGAAGGAATCAGGGTTTTCCAGCCTCTCCCTTGTTCAAGAAAACCGTTCTTTCCCTTTCCAAAAGACCAGAGCCTGACAGACTATAATGGAAGTTGGAGCTTGAAGGAAAATTGAGATGCACCAAAGCACGAGGGCTGGCGACAGCCAGGGGTGGGCAGCTGAGACTCCAGCAAGAGGGAGATGTCTCCTGAACTGTCTGGAGATGTTTGCAGACCCAAAGGAGGCCCTCGAGGTCAGAGGACAACCAGGAATTTGTTTAAGTATCACAGACACAGAGAGCTCCGTGTGGAAAAACCAGAAAGAATTGGCAAAATGTTGCTCTAAGGCGCTGGCGTGGTCTCCTCCCCTGCTGCTTCATCTCTGCCCCCAAATTTGAGTTTTAACCTTTTAGGAGAGTCTGATGACAGCAGGAACCAGCCCCATCCCAGCCCGCTGTAAATGCACCGCTCTGGAAGCATCGCCCAGCGGAAAAGGGCTGAGCTCTGGGAAGAACAGCAGGAGCAGGAGCGGCGTCCCACCACGGGACCTCTCCTGAAATGCTCCCCCGGCAGACACCAACTTAATTCCCAGGGATTAGGAGGAAGCATTTCCAGGCAGCGGTTTTGTTATCCCGGATTCAGAAGCAATCCAGTACCAGTCCCTGGTGGAGACGGGAGATCAGCCCTGCGGGATCTCTCATCCGGCTGCCCTCACCCCACCTCTGCTGGAAAAATTATTATTTTTTGGCTTTCCAGGAGATTTTTTTTTTCCTCTTTGACAAACAAAATGAATTTCTGAATCTCTCCCAAGGCTGGTGTGAGCAATTCGAGCCCAGCTGCCTCCGATAAGGGTCTCACAAGCTTTAGAGGTGATTAAAAATAATTTAAAGAACACCATGAATTCCTTCATGCTGCAACATATAAACCAAGTGGCCACTTTTCAGGAAAAAAAGGAAGGTCCCACTGGATTTTTAGGCTTCACCTCCCTGGGAAAACTTGTAAATTCCCATGTAATTTGCCATGAGTTTCTTCCCTATGGAATCTACTTGCATGGGGCTGATCCTGCACCAGCTCCCGATGAACCTTCCTGTGCTTTAAAACAGGGATGGCTTCAGCTCTGAGCAAAGAATGTGGGTATTTTTGAGGTTGGTTTTCTTTGTCACAGTCCATAGGGAATCTGTTTTTTAGGGGGTGGCTGATCCTGTAGCCTGGGCAGGTCTGGTCTTAGAAAGAGAAAGCACAAAGACATTGGAAAGACCCAACTTTGCTCCACCCAAGCAAAGACTTCATCCTACATTTAGGTATCCACCTCATTAAGCAAAAAAACTCCTCTGTGCCTGCAAATAATTGAGAAAAAAATTAATAACCGGGCACTTCTTGGAAAAGAAAAAATTATTTTCGCTTCCAGTTGACGCTGCCCCAAATTTCGCTTTAAAATCCAGGGCTTGCCAAAACCCAAAAGCTGAAACATTTCAGCACTGATGTTGGGGTCAGATCTGCATCCAACTTGGAAAATCTTTGCCCCGCTCTTCTTTTGGAGCAGGCCCAGCACCCGCCAGTTCTTTTTTTGGGGGATGAGAAAATCCAGCCCGACCTTATCATATTGAAAAAGAAATCGCCGCCGAGCGCCGTGAGCGTTTAAAAGGGCGCAAGAGTGCGGGGAATGCTGCAAACTCAACATAACCCGCAGCAAAGAGCCCCTGGAAAAAAGGAAGAAAAAGGAAAAAAAAAACCCAACATTTTTGGAATAGGTTTGAAAGCACGGGGGTTTTCAAAAGAGCCTTTAATGCCAACAGTGACGGAATTATTTTCAAGGGCTGTCACGCACGTGCAAGCGGCCGTGTGTGGAAAGACCTCAGTGCTCAGGCCTGGCAGATAATTGGGTTTAATTTGTCATTACAGATGTATTTACAGCTCAGGCCCGGTCACCGTGACCGACCATGTGGGGAAGACTTGGAAAGGCAGGAGAGGTTTTCATATTTTGCCATAACGTGGGACGTGACTGTAGACAGATGCGAGGGTTTTGTCCCACAAAGGGGATGCACAATTCTTCTTAAAATTGAAAAAACCTCAATCCAGCCTTAAAATGAAATTTGCTTCTATAATTTGAGTTAATTTGGGAGGTCAGGGCAAATTCTCACCTACTCCGTGGTTATTTAAGCAGCGTTTCACACTCGCACACCAAAGGCGAATTTACACCTTCCTGCCAGACGGCAGCACGGATTCCGACCCGCCGGCAAGGTGAATATTTGGCATTTCCAGATATTCCCATCTCCCTTTTTGCAATCCTGCAGGCATAATTACACACATTCCCCACTCCAAAGCAACTCAGATCTGTAACAACCCAACCTGGCCATTACGACCAAGGCGTTTTGGCAGCGTAATCACCTTTTTCAGGATCTCACATTCCCGAAACGCGGGGCTGGTGGAGCAAAAATCTGCATTTCTGCCTTGCCCTCCCAGCATGAGCAAAACTTTCTTTCCTAAGCCTATGGACTGAGCTCTTGAGATAGATTCCCACCTAATTTTACAGGGAGCAATGAGCCCCAAATGGGAAGCAGACACTTCATTAAGTTTTTTATAACTGGGTTGCAAAAGCCTTGAAGGAGCCAAGGTTTCAGATTCCTCTGCCCTGTGAACCCCTGGGAGCGTCACCGAGCAGGGTGAGATCCCCAAATACCCCATTTCTGCACCTCCTTTTCAATAAGAAATTGCAGGGAGGGAAGGACACACTGGGCTGGTGTGTGAATTTGGGAATTAAACCTCTCAAAGTTGATGTATTATATTTGCATTCCTTTTCTCCTAGGCTTGCAAAGCTCCACAAGGCTCAAGGAGCAAAAGTTTCAGTCTGGAGCCCTGTGCCGATGAGAAACAAAACCTCTGAAGGTTTTGGGACAACATTATCAATTTTTTAAAGTTGAATTTTTCTTAAAATTGCCTTTTTCCGCCTCTATTTTAACAGTTCCGCAAAAATCCTCCCCCAGAAACAACAGGCTGCCGACCTTCAGGCACATAAAATGCCACTTTTTCACCCAGTTTGGGATTTTATTTGTTCTTTGGTGCTTTGTTGGGGTTTTTTTCCATGCATCCTTAAATTTCCAGAGTGAGATGGTTTGCCCATTCATAATAGCCCTCTGCATTTGGGAGAATCAGTTTTGGGGAGCCCCTTTCTGCTGGCCAAGCCCAGGTTTTCCCATCATCAGAAAAGAACAAGGGCATCGGGATTGGGCCTGATTTCCTCTGGAATACACTGCCTGATAAACACTCATCTGTCTCCAAGAATTTTCCTTCTTTCCTCTAAAATCGGTGGCAAAAAATACGGAGAGAGCAAAATCTATGCTGTCTCTTAAAAAAAAATCACTGTTATTTTTACAGGGATAAAGAAATGCGCATGGGTGGGTGAAAAATAATTAATCCTGGTTTAATAAAGTCTTAGATTAAGCACCGCCATCCACTCCCTGAAGTTTTACTGCTCCACAAAAATTTGTGAGCATTTATGATTAATTAAATACTACCCTATGGCCGTTCTATGCAACATAAGGTCTTGTATTTGGTAATGTGGTGCCATTTTTAATTAAGGAATTGAATTATTGATAAGGGTGACAGCGTGCCCGTTACGGTGTTATTTTTATTATTGTCGTTGCTTTATTTGCAATTTAAATTTTACTGCTTGGGAGCTGGGGAGGGAGGAATAAACACTTGTGTGTTCAAGCTTGATCTTGCTCAGAGATTAGAAACCCCGATTCTGTGGGTCTCATCCCAAATCCCAGACTGGCGGGTGACAATTAAATTAGGAGGGAGAGCAGAAGGTGGTTTGAAACTCGGGGTGGGGAACAAAGCCCTGGGCCAACCTTCGCCGCCGGCGGGGCTGAGGTGAGAAATGCGGCCGCTTGTGAAACGGGGGATGGAGGGTCCTGCGGAAAATGGAGACACGTCCTACAGTCCCTTCTCGCTGTCCCACTGTCCCTTCCCTCTGTCCCACTGTTCCTTCTCGCTGTCCCACTGTCCCTTCTCGCTGTCCCACTGTCCCTTCTCACTATCCTACAGTCCCTTTCCGCTGTCCCACAGTCCCTTCCCGCTGTCCCACTGTCCCTTCCCGCTGTCCTACAGTCCCTTCTCGCTGTCCCACAGCCTTTCCCACCATCCTACACTCATACCTCTCTGTCCTATGGCCCCGTCCTTCCATCCTACAGCCCCATCCCTCCGTCCTACGGCTCCATCCCTCCATCCTATGGCCCCGTCCCTCCGTCCTACAGCCCCATCTCTCCAGGATCAGGGACAGGAGAGGTGCCGGGCCCCCCTCATTGCCTGCCACCCCGCAGGGACCAGCCACCTTGTCCTTCGGTGCGTGGGGAAGGTCAGGGGCTGCTTGTAGGGCAGAGGGTTGTAACAAATGCCAATGAATCACTGGGAATGTCAGCCCCGGGATGCGACGGGGCAGATCTCTTAGCATCCCTATGGGAAAGCTTAAGATCTGCTTCCCGATCTCTCCCCCACCAGCAGCAGAAAAGACATTTTCCAACCCAGCGTCTGCTCCAGGCTTTGATCTTCCCAGATGCTGTTGCTGTGTTCTAGCAGCGCCTGTTTGAGGAGCCCTGACTTCGATATAGCAAAAAAAAAATCCCAAAAAACCAAAAAAACCCAACCAAAAACCACCCACCAGGAATGCCCACAGCCCTCGCCTCGATTTATTTATTCCCAGCTACAGCAACCTCCGCGATGCCACAGCAAAATAAAAGGGAATGGGGGTGGCAGAATGGGATCTGAGCCGCCATCCCCAGCCTGGAAAGATCCAGGAGGCGGCGAGGGGCTGAGGGCTGGATGCGCTCGGATCCCCGCGTTCCCCTCTGCCTGGGGAAGGGGGAAGAGCCAAACCGCCCATCCAGGCTAATTTGGGGAGCGATTTCAAGAGGTTTTTGGCGCTGGCAGGGAAGTCTTTTGAGAGGGGATTCTGCAGCTGGTCCTTTTCATGCCTCATTAAGTCGGGAATTCACAGTAACGCCATCCAGGCAATGCCTGGGGCAAGTTCACTGCCTCGACCACGGGGTCTGATCCTGTAATGAAATCAGTCACCAAACTTACCCTGAAAAGCCCAAATTTGGCGTTTTGAACTCACACCCATTTTCAAATGGGCCTGTGTGTTCTACCCGTCCATCCTCCCCAGTGCTTTTTGCCACTGTTTAACCCAAGCCAAAATTCTTTAATTTAGGGAAAAAACAAGAAGATTTACATTTCTTTTAGGGTTATTCTCTTCGAATACATTTTCACTAATCTTCTTTTCCCTATGTGTTGCTTTATTGTTACAGGGATATATTTATATAAAACAGGGGGGAAAAGTCATGCCCAATTGCATAGACTGCAAATCCATGTCTGCATATCCAGCTAAAGCTGCCTAGAATTGACCTTTATTATTAAAAAATGATAATAATTAAAATTCTAATGATCGCGGGGATGCTCTGCATTTAGCACTACCCCAAGGTGGTGGTTCTCCGGGAAGAGAAAACGAGAGCGCTGCAAATACCACTTGATTTAAAAGGATTGCGCTTCCACCTTGAGATTCTTTCTCTGCCGTGCAGAGAATAAAATTACTTTTAGTCCTAAGAAAGGCAAAGAAGGAGCCAACTGCACCGTGCTAGAGATTTCTCAGGTGCTGGCCAGGCTCGGATGTGGGATTAAATCGGGTCTGTGATGGGAGCACTCCACAACAGTGTCCCCCGCACTACATCTTTCGGTGCCTTCAGTTTTTCAGGGGTTTTTTACCCTTAAAATCATTAAAATAAAACCCTTTTCCCAGCTCAGAACCCCCAGCCAGCCTTTACATGCTTCTCACAAACCCCTCGATGCCCAAAGCATCGCTGGGCTTCCAGGAGGGACCCGGCAGCGGCCGCGTCCCGGCTCGGGGAGAGGAGGGAATGGGGCAGGTCCGGACCTCAAACTACTTCCCGCAGGAGCTGCCTTCCAAAAATCCATTTAAATCCCGATTTTAAAACTCGCCAGCTCTCAGGTAGTTCATTTATTTATTTTTTTTTTACCAAAACCCAAGCACTTATGGTTTAAATCCAAGTGCTTTTCCATATCCATGGCAGAGACGTAATTAGCCCCGTGCTAATGAATCCCGCGGATTCTGCCGCGCTGCCGAGGATCCGCACCCGAGTCAGGACCTGGCTGTGGAGTCCCGGCTCCCTCCTCCTTCACTAAAAGCCATTTTCTGGACTGTTCAACTCATCCCTTCTTCCCAGTCCTATTTAAAAACCCGTTTTTTGCCGTCAAAATGCGGAGCTGCAGCACAAACCACACGGCTCAAAACCCCAAAGTCTCCACGCTCAGCCCCTGGCACTTTAAAACCTCATGAGTGTTTTCGCAACTGCAATTCTTCATTTGCATTATTTTGGGTTTAGGTTATTTTTATTATTAAGAGCCCTTCTGAGACTACTGCAAAAAGGTGATTTAATTTTCCTAAGGAAGAGAGGCACCGTGGTAAAACACAAATATCGATATGTGCTTATTGATATTCAATTAATATTTGATTGCTTAATTCGTCCTGATTTTTTCCTTTACTTTCCACCTTCTTATGGCTTCCGAAAAAAACATTGCCTAGTTGGCTAAAATTTTATTCTTATTCTGTTCCTCATTTTAAGAAATTTCACCGCACCCAAAGAAAAGCACAAGACATTGCCAAGGCCAAGACTTCACTGACGCCCAACTTTCCTTCTTTTAACATCTTAAAATAATGCTAAAGACAATGTAAAATCCTGCTGGACACGATGGAAAAATCACCCTCCAAAATTCAGGTCAGAGAACACAATCATAAAACAGATCTGCAGACAAATTTGAGGTGTTTTCTTCGTTAAACCCGACCCCGAAGCCGACAGAAATACCTTCACGGAGAGGAGATGGGAAGGAAAAAAGGGTTTATGAAAGTGTGATGCAAAGATGTGTCCGCATTTCTCTCCCCTTTTATCCTTCTTCCACCCCACTAAATATAAAACAATATTTAAAGCCATTAGGACCAATTTTTGGTTGTAGGAACCAGAGGAATTTAATGAAAGGATCTGAGACGGGACTCTGCACAAGAGATCAGAGCTGAGGTTTTTGGGGTAAGGAGACACTGAAATACCCGGGCTGTGTTGCCCAGATGTGCCTGAGTTCCCCAAAAAGCACCGTAATAAATATGGATGCATTTCTTTTTCTCCTTCTTCATCATCTCTCCCACCTTGGCTCTAAATTTCTCTTTGCTCTCCGTTTTCGTAGCCTGCCTGACCTTTCAAAAAAATTTTTTAAAGGACCAGAACATAAAACAGCCCAAAGGGAAGACCTGGGATACACGGCCCAAATGTTGATTTCTTAACGCTCCCAGTTTTACACCTAAAGCCAGCTCAGGAAGGGGTTGCCTGCATGTCCGTGGAACATCACTGTCCTGCGCCCTGCAATCATCCCCATTGCAGCCCCTACATCCCCTCGGAGCTATTTGAGGAGCCAGCAGGCCCTCACTCCAGAGAAAAATTCCTTTCTGCTCCAGGCCTATCCTAAATTTCATTTACTTCTTGGAAACCGTGGCCTTTGAGGATGTTTTGAAACGGTGATGTTGCAGAACAAGTAATAATAAGAACCCCAATGTTTTCCAGCCAGAGAGGCCACTCCGACAGCGACAACCCCGATACGCCAAATTCCTCCCTCCTGCCCTACACATAGAGGGGTGCGTGCCCCAAAACCTGGAGGGCAATGGGGTGAAACCTTCCCTCCCGCGTCCCAGCCCCGTGCTCACCGATGTTGGCGTGGCGGGCGGCCGCGGGCGTCCCTCGGCTCTGCAGGTTGTGCAGCATGGGGCTGTCGAAGGGCGAGGAAGTCCAGGTCGTGGCCATTTCGGGGCTCATGTAGGCCGGGTAGGGGCTGGAGTAGGAGCTGCCGAAGCCCCTACTGTACTGCTCCCTCCCGTTGGCAGAAAGGTTCAAGGAGCTGCTGTAAGCCGCCGCCGCTTCCCGGGACGAGGTGGCCGGGATGGGGGTGCTGGTGGAGAAGGAGAACCGAGGTGACACGGGAGGGTGAGAAGATCCGGGGTTGTAAGCGGCGCTTTCGGCTCCGGGCTGAGTCCAGATGGAGTGGCTGGAGACGGGGCTGCCTTGCTGGGAAGAGCCGCTGCTCTGCAGGTAGGGCAGGCTGGGGAGCATGGAGGTGACCCTCGTGGTGGGCACATAGACCGGGGACGCTGCGGCCGCGCTGTGCATGAAGCCACCTGCCCCCTCGTAGGCCGGAGGGCCGGGGTTGGCTGCCATGGCTAAGCTCTGGTACATCTCGTGTAGGGCCTCCCCAAAGCCCGGCCGGCTCCCCGGCCGTGGTCCGGAGCGATGGGGAGCTCGTGGAAAACCCTCGGCTCCACTTTTCCCCGCAGCGGTCTCGCGTGGGCGCAGCCTTCCAGCCAAAACCAAAACACCACCAGCGATGCGACTCTCCTCCGACCCACCCCCCC
>VZRL01006033.1:159422-225885 GCA_013397895.1 Origma solitaria
TTTTTTTTTTTTTTTTTTAATTAAATTTAATTTCACTTTAGGCTTTTTGGTTTGGTTTTGGTTGGTTTGCTTGTTTTAAGAAAATTCTAAGACCTTTCTGGATGAATTGCTGTTTTTTAACTCAATAAAAAGAAAAGCTGGGCTTGAATGGTTCTAAGCAAGAAGTTCAAACATTTCTAAGAATTTTCAGCTATGTTTAGGATTCAGGTTTTGTTCTTGAAAAGACAACATAGAGGGAATATGAATTCGGATGGGATTTACTAATTATATATGAAAATTTTGAATTCTTTTCCTTCTTGTTTTGGGGGAGGGGAGTTCATATAGAGAATAAAGAACATTTTCAGAATTCAGCCTTCTTAACTTCAGCAAAAAAGCCTTGACTGTTCACAGTGTGCAGTGGGAAAACCACAATAGGGGCAAAAGTTGTTACATTTTATAGTGTTGCAAGCAAAAACCAAAAACACAGAGGGGGAAAAAAAGACAGAATCCAACAGGGCTGTTTGTGTTTAACTCTTTATTTCCGCTTTTTCTTCTTATGTGGAAAATTAAAAATATGAGAACCACAGATCTCCAGCACAAATCCCAGGGTAACTAAGAAGTCTCCGATGTTTTTTCCTTTCTCATTGGCATCAGATTCCTGTTTCTGTCTTCACCCCTTGCAGATGTTTCTTGTGCTCACCTGTGCTTTGAGCAAATCTCAGCATCACAGCTGGGTCACATTGTCCCTGTCCTTGAGGCTATAGGCAAGAAACTCTTCCAAAGAACAGAGGATTTGCTCCCTGGCCAGGGGAGCCCAGGACACCCTGGCCAAGTGTCCAAGGCCAGGCTGGATGGAGCTTGGAGCAACCTGGGATCGTGGAAGGTGTCCCTGCCCGTGGCAAGGGCTGGAATTGGCTGATCTTTGAGGTCATTTCCAACCCAAACCATTCTATGATTTCATGGTTCTATGGTTCTTTGATTTCCACATTTCATATCCCATTTGGAATAAATCTCAAGGTTTTTTTGAGGACACCCCAGAATCTTTCATTTCCCAGTGGCTGGTTGTGTGGAGAACTTCTCTGGGCCTTATCTGCACCTGCCTCATTTCCTGCCTTTTTCTGTCCTTGGGATTTCATCCCCAAACCAGAGGTTAAGATGTGGGTCAAGATGCCATGAGTTCACTTCATAGAATCATGGAATCACAGAATCATTCAGGTTGGAAAAGGCCTCCAAGATCATCAAGTGCGACCTGTGACCGATCCCCACCTTGTCACCAGCCCAGAGCACTGAGTGCCACATCCAGGCCTTCCTTGGACACCTCTAAGGCTTGTCCCTCTCCATCAGTTACTGACAATAATTTAGACATCACTGGGAAGCCTCTGAAGTGGGTCCAGCTGGGCCTTCAGGTCACATCCTCTGTGAAATGCTCTGTTTCCTTCCCTTGTATAAAGGTGACCTCCAGTGTTGACCATGTGGTGAAAAAATCTTCTGTTGTTGTTGGAGCTTTGGGATTTTTTTTCCATAATTCTTGGCCAATTTAATATTTTTCAGGTTTTGGGGGGAAGAAAAAGAGGAAAATATATAGAGCTCTTTCCCTTTTTTATCCTTTTTTTTTCTTGTTTCTCTTTCCCCCTCCCTCATTTTTTTCTCTCTGCTGCTAGTTTCATGCTGAAGCCCAAAAGCCTTATATTGACATTAGTGAAAAAAATAGAATAGGGGAGAACTCTTCCCTTCAGATTTGCCCTGGATCATCAAGAGCTTTTACTTTTACTTTTTTTTTCTTTCTTCTTCTCCACCCTATTCTTGTCCTGTCAGATGAGTCCTGATCTCATCAAGATCTCTCCATGTCCTTATCTCCTCTCCATTGACTGGAAGAGGGTCACTGGGTAAATAAAGCTTAGCAAATGGTCACGTCTTCAAAAGATATTGGGAATTTAGTTGGAAAAGTGTCTCTGGCCAAGGTTTCTGTGTTCAGCTGTCAGCACAGAAACACCTTGACTTGGTACAGAGCTGTTGGAGGAGAAGGATGTCCTTAAGATTTGGGAATTCCCAGCTCAGTTTTCAATTGTCCTGGGATTTTGGAGAGGCCACTGCACCTCTCTTCGGTCCTCAGCTGTCCATCTGCTCAAATGAAGGTAATAAAGCCCCACAGGGTTAATCCTTGACTGTGACGTGCCCTCCACATCATCAGGATCTGAGACGGCACGAACCGAGGGGGACATTTAGGACATCTATCCCAACATCCAGCCTGCAGACAAGCCAGGGAGGGATTTAGCTGCACAAACAGAGATTTATCCATTGATCAAAACGCTCCTGAATAGGATTAGGGATAAGTCTATCAGCAGATAGGGTTTGGTGTCCTCCCTGCCACACGCGGGGGCTGATGGCGCTGCGGTGATGAGTCGATAGCCTTGACCAGAGGCGTTATCAGGGCTGGGGACAATGCAGGACATGAGCAAACACTGGGCAGCGGCACCTCAAGAAAGGCTCTGGGAGTCACTGGGGTGATGTTATCTCCCTGGGCAGACCTTGGGAGCCTCTTTCCCTACAAGGTGACCGCGGCAACCTTCGGACATGAAAGGCTGAGGGTACAACATGACGGAGTTTGGGCAATAGTGCTGGAAAATCAGATGTCCTGTGCTCCCTCATGAAGTGCACCAAAATCAGTTCTCAGCCCAACTTTCACAGAATGGCAGAATTTTTAGGGTTGGAAGGGACCTCTGGAGATCATCCAATCCAACCTCCCTGCCAGGGCAGGGTCACCTGGAGCAGGTGACGCAGGAACATATCCAGAGAGGGAGACTCCACACCCTCCCTGGGCAGCTGTTCCTTGCTCCACCACCCTCAATATAAAGAATTTCTTCCTCATGTTGAGGTGGAACTTCTTGTGATTTAGTTTAGTTTTAGGGCTGGAGAATTCTGCTGGAAAAGAGTCTCGGTGTTATCTCTGCGTCTGTAGGTTCCCTTTTAAAAACGGGGCTTTGACATTTGCATTGACTGATTGGTTCAAGCCAGGCTTGGCAGAAGGGTGGAGACCTTTAGGTAGGAGCAGAAATAAGCACCAGGTATCAGGAGTCACAGATTCTGGCTGAAAAAGTTCAAACCTGTAGAAAATCACGGCATTTTATTCCTGCCTTTCCCAAATGAGATCCCGCAGCCGTCAGGCCAACCCCTGAGGTGTTCACACCGTTAAATGTTCCCATCAAAGGGGAAAAAACCATCAGAAACTTGGCAGTAATTGGATCACAAAGTGCAAGCTCCTGTAATTAGATCAGGAGTCCTCTGCCAGGGTTTTACAAAATCAAAAGCAAGAATCTGATGGCTGGGAGAGGGAGCAGCTCTTCATCTAAACTCCATTAATTTCCTGTTCTCTTGACAGAGCTCATGAGAGGCAGAGGTGGCTTCTAGTGAGCACAGGCTATTGCTGAAGCAAGAAAAAGCTTTCATAATCCACAGGGTGGGCAGAAGCAAAGTCCAGGCTCCAACTGCCTTGTCTGAAGAATATATGTAGCTGGCTGCTGTATTTTTTATTCAGGCCCATGTGATGACCTGGAAGAAATGCAAATTTTATTTTCTCATTAAAAATCTAAGATTGTTCAGGAAGGTTCTGAAGATCTCCAGCTTATGCTGTGCTGGATGAAGGACTTTGAGCCCTCCACCTGTGCTTAGAAGGATATTTGTTTAGAGGTTAAGCCATGTTTCCTGCTTTAAAAGAATTTTAAGCAAACACCAGGAATCCAGAGGTTTATCCCTGCTTAGCTGTCCCTGAGGGGATTCTTCTGATGATCCAGCATGAGGCTCATGCACATTCGGGTGGCACTGACCAAAGCACCCAAAATCTGATCCTTCAGGACTTTAAAGAGGTCCAAGCCCTGATGTGGGTGCAGGGATGCTCACCTGATCTCAGGAACACTAAAATTGTCCTTACCACAGCCCAATTTGTATGGACAGCTGAAGGACTGGGTATCCAAACCTGGAGCAGGAGACACCAGAAATGTCCTGGGCTGTGGCTGCTCCATCCCTGGAAGTGTTCAAGGCCATTTTGGATGGAGTTCTGAGCAACCTGGTCTAGTGCAAAGTGTCCCTGCCCACGGCAGGGGATTGGAACAAGAGGATCTTTAAGCTCTTTTCCAGCCCAACCCATTCCATGATGCTACCCGACATGGTGTAACTTCCCCAGAAGGGTATTGTGGTTTTCCAGAGCTTTTCATCACCACAGGTGAACACACTTTCTAATGGGGAAGGTGGTTTTTTTTTTTTTCCTAGCAGAAAATCCCCTAAAATCCCGTTAATTTTAGTTTGAAAGCAGAAAGTAAAGGGAGTTGCTGTCAGCAAGAAGGTTCATTCATCTTAAAAGAAAAGGACATTCCAGCCAAATTAAATAATGAAAGAGGTGATAAAGCCCACCTGCTTTTTTACTCCGGGTTTCTGTTTCTTTTTAAATCAGATCAGTGTATTAAAGATTTTCAGACTGAGATTTTTTTGTCGAATTATTGGGCCAGAGGCATGTCCATCCAAGAACCATCATTTCAGGATGCTCTATATCCCTTTTCACTACAGTCTCAGGGGAAGCATATTTCTCTTGGTTTTTGTAGGGGGGAAATATCAAAGCAGGAGACTTCCCTAAAATTTGCCAGGTGGTGAGGGAGAAAGCTGGGAGGACAAGCAGAATATCCAATCACTCCCTGCCCTCTGGGTCGAGGGATTCCCCCTTGTCCTGTCATTCCATCCCTTGTCCAAAGTCCCTCTCCAGCTCTCCTGGAGCCTCTTTCCACACTGGAAGGGACTCTAAGATCTCCCCAGAGCCTTCTTTTCTAAAGATTGCTGCAATTCCCAGCTGACCATGGAGCAGGGCCATTCCTGGAAGGATGTTCAGGACATGGAGAGTGAGAGTCTCACCTTTTTTGGGGGTGTTTTTTGTTTGATGTGCCCAGAGATAGCAGGATTCTGCAAGGAGTTGGGTTGCCCGAGCCCTGAATTAGCGATAAATATAAAGAAACCTTCATGTGAGCAAAATGGAGAGTGGCTAATTTGGTTTCAAGGGCTCTGAATGCCTGGAAGTGTGCCTGGAAGTGTGTTGGTAATTTAGGGATCAGACACATCACACGGTGGAAATGCAGCCCTGATAAAGCTGGCCTGAGTGAGAAATGCAGATCTTGGCAGAGCCAACTCCACTGCAAAGCCTGGGACACTCACACACGGAGCGTGGAAGAGGTTTGAGACAAAGGAGGATTTGGAGGAAACCTGGATAAAACTTGGAATAACAGTGGGACAAGTCACTAATGAGAAATCCGAGGATAGAAGATGGTTCTTCGTTAAGGGCTACCCTGATTAGGCATGAGCATTGCTCTCACCATGGCATGGAGAGGATCAGCTGGAAACAGGAGCTGAAGAGTTGTGTTTGGTATTGGACCAACAAAGCTCCTTCAAAAGTGACAAACTCCGTAACACTTGATGGTGCCTCCTCATTTGTCCATATATATTTATGGACAAATATATATGTCCATATATATTTATGGACAAATATAAAGACAGAGACTCTGCTGAAAGGGGAGAAAGACGTGAAACCTTTAAAAAGTCCCTTCCAATACAAGCTATTTTATAATTTTATGAAAATAAGTGAAGGGATTTGCCCAGGGCTAAGCAGTGAGTCAGTGGTGGAGTCAGGCTGAGGTGTCTTGGCTCCTTCTCATTTACCAACCTAGCTCAGGACCCAGAAAGGAGCAGTGACAATAAATAATGAGCAGGGTTGTTGTTTTTTACTCTTTCCCTTTTCATGACACCCTTGGAGACTCATACAAGTGACCAGACCTGGATCTTTTAACAGAAAGAATGGTCCCTGCCCCAGGGAGGCAATTTCACTGGGGTTTGTAGGAGATTTTGGGAGATCCCCCTAGGGAAAAAAAAAAATAAAATCAGGAAGTGGGCCTATTTTGTTGCTTTTCCATTGCTATTCCCTTTGTATGGCTGTGTTGAGCATGACAGGCTGGTTTTTAACAATTCTTCCTGGTGTTTGATGCAAGCCCAGGGGAAAAGTGGGAAGGAGAACAGTAAAATGGCAAGGCCTGGCTGTCTCTGCTCCCAGCCTTTCCTCGGAGTTAGATAACAGCAGCAGAAGATAAGAGGAAAAGCGGGTCTTTTATTCAGCCAGAATTTCACTTAGTGTGAAGGAAAACATCTAATGAGAGAATTAGACTAAGCCAGGAAATTGCCTCTTAAACCTGAGCTCTCTAAAAATACAGTCAGCATTTTATATAAATACGTATCTACACATCTGCCTTTCTCTGACCACCATAAAATCCTGCTCTTCCCAGTGCCGTGGCCAAGAAATTCTTTTAAACTCATAAACCCAACACAATACAATCTTTTCAACTGCATAGGCTGGAGCATTTTTCCAGGTCTTTCCCAGTGCCAGATATTCCCAGCCTCCAAGGACACCTGAAGCCAACAGAACCATGATCTCCCCTCGCCAAGAGGTGCCCAGCCAGCCCATACTGTGCCCACAGTGATGTTTTAGGTGATGCATGACCGCAAATGAGGAGGTGCCATCAAGGCTTTGCATCGGGGGAGAAACTTTTGGGGAGGCAGAGGAAGGATCAGGCTTTGAGTCTGACTCTTCTTGAAGACCTGGATCCCACTTCAGGGAAAAAGGCTGCATCTGCCTTGCCTCTGCTCTCGTTCATCCAGCCCTGGGGGTTTGCTAGCAGAAAACAACGTTCCTCCCATGTGGGCAGGGGTGTAGGGTCAGTAGGTGGATTGTCAGGGGTTTGGGGAGATCTGCTGTGAAGGATCAGCACATGGAATGTCACTGGGGTTGGGGAGATCTGCCATGAAGGATCAGCACATGGAATGTCAGTGTTTTGGGGAGATCTGCTGTGAAGGATGAGCATATGGAATGTCACTGGGGTTTGGGGAGATCTGACATGAAGGATGAGCACATGGAATGTCAGGAGCTTGGGGAGATCTGCTGTGAAGGATCAGCACATGGAATGTCACTGGGGTTGGGGAGATCTGGCATGAATGATCTGCACATGGAATATCACTGGGGTTTGGGGAGATCTGCTTTGAAGGATGAGCATATGGAATGTCACTGGGGTTTGGGGAGATCTGCTTTGAAGGATCAGCACATGGAATGTCAGAGATTTGGGGAGATTTTCTGTGAAAGATCAGCATGTGGAATGTCACTGGGGTTTGGGGAGATCTGCCATGAAGGATCAGCACGTGGAATGTCACTGGGGTTGGGGAGATCTGCTGTGAAGGATCAGCACGTGGAATGTCACTGGGGTTGGGGAGATCTGCTGTGAAGGATCAGCACATGGAATATTGGTGGGATTTGGGGAGATCTGCCATGAACGACCAGCAGATGGAATATCACTGGGGTTTGGGGATAACTGCCATGAGCAGCCCATTCATGGCTAAGAGTTGCTGCTACATCAAGAGGATAATTTGGTTTAATAAAAGACCTTTGGGCGTTCCTGTATTGTCCCAGCTGGGAGCTGGAAAATCACTGTAATTCTCCTTCATTTTGGGTGGAAGATGCATCCAAATATCCCTTCACAACCCTTGGAAGGATCTCCCCAGTCTGCATCTCACTGGGATGTGGTCTCCTGACCCCTCCACCAGCAGCTCCTGAGAGGTCCCTGCAGGGAGATCAGAATTGTGGCAGGCTGGTATTAAAACCTGGCCAAATTCCACTTCAGGTTCCTGAGCTCAGCTCTTCTAAAGATGTCAGGCAGAAAGAAAACACTAGGCAGCCTCTGGGTCATTCCTTATCCAAAAAGAGTGGCTTTGGTTAGTGATTTACATTTCATTTCTTCGATCCTCTGGCCCTCAGAGACTTTAGGTGGAACATTCGGGCTGTTTGTGGTCTTCCCCTGTTTCTTTTTCCGTTTCAAGTTATGGTCATTATGGAAGTCCAGGTGCTTTTAGAAGTAAAGCAGGTTTCTCCTGGTGCACTGACATCTAATTAAAGGTGGCAGGAGCTACAGTCCCTCCTCTGAGAAGTCCTGCTTGGTGGCAGTCATCAAGTCCTTCACTGAGATCTGTTTCTGCTTTGATTTTAGGCTGCAAACTTCTCAAGATCTGAGTTGTCTCTGAGATCTGAGTAGCCCTAACATCTACAAAGATTCTGCAAAGAAGTCCTGGAATGCCGAGGGCCAGAGATTGCTGCCATTGTAGAAACATCAGGAATATTTATTTTATACCATAAACATGAAATGTTGCTTGCTAAGATAAATAATTGCATCAGAAAAATAAGAATATGGTAGCACATCTTTGGCAGAACACAGAGAGGGTTGTGTTGAACCTGAAATGGAGATTTGGAGTTTAACTGGGCATTTTTCTTCGGTAATTTTTTCCCGCTGCTGTTTGAATGCTCATGGACTTTTAACATCCCCAGCGTCCTGTGGACACCTCCACGAGACTGAAAGGACACAGGCAGCTTTCTGCACCACCTGGGGCCAATGCAGGAGCAGGAGACATTCTCTGTGCACCTAGCAAGAGAAGGTAAAGTGGAGCTTGCCGTGAGCTGATGCCGAGATAGCAGCTCAGTATCTGAGCAGGTAACACCCAATTACAACAGAACTGTGTTGACTTACACTTTCCCTTATCAGAAGAATCAGGTATTCATGTAAATCACAAAAGAGTTTGATGGATGCCAGTTCACTCTGAGCCCCACACCAAGGAACGAGAGCCTAGTTAAACAAAATGTATGTTGCCCTTATCTTTAAGCTGTGACTATTGCTATGAAATAAAAAACTATAAAAGAAAAGTGCCTTATCGTGAGGGTTGTAATTCCTTAATGTTCTCCAGGGGCTGTTCCTGTGCCGGAATCAGACCCTTGGGAGCACTTTCTGAGCCCCACAGAAGTCATTTCTCGCAGACAGATGATATTTCCTTATCACGTGTTGTCTTGGCAATAAAAAAGTCTCTTTCGCGAGATGCATGTTTAGACTGAGCCGGGTGAAAAAAACAAAAGGAAAAGAAGGGGCAGCTAAATTGGTCTTAATTCTGATGCTGGCCTAAAAGTAAACAATGAGGTCCAGGGACAATCTTCATTAGAGCCTCCTGGGCCTGGAAGCGTGGCATGGAAAGCACATGTGGTCAGGAGCCTTCAGACAGCCGTGCTGGAGACTTGTCCCCAGCTCAGACTGATGGTCACGGCTAATCAGCCTCTCTTATCACATTTACTGGGAGATGGGTGATGCCAATAAAACCCAGCCAGGCTGAGTGCACTTAGAGGAGCCAAAAAGCTCACTGTTAATAAATGCCTATGGCTCATGGAAAGCCAGCTGGCCCCTCTGCTCTCCTGCCTTGATGCTGGTGGGACCCCAGATTTGGGTTATTCCTACATTTCCTTTGGGACACTGGAGATCCTGAACTGTGCCACGAATGATGGGCAGGATCCACGTGATTTTATTGGTGTTTAATTACATTATTGGGTGTCCAGGTGCTCTGTTTGAGATCCAGACCTTATTAATGTGACAGCTGGAAGCTCCGAGGATGACAGTGAAATCAAGCTAGTGCTCTGCACTAGGGTTAAGCTGAGTCCTGTCTTTGCCAAACACGGAAAATTGAAACGTATAACTTGTGCCAGTGATGGACTGTGCTCATACCTCCTTCCTCCAGACTGGAAAGAGTGGCTGGTAGGAGATATTGGTAGAAAAGGATGAGACCGAGTTGATCTTGCCGTGATTTTCCCCTGGTGCACTTCCCCTGCCTATGGAAAATTACAAGTGATGGATATCCAGAACCAGAATCAATATAAATGTGTTTAAATCTTTATCTTCAATTTTTTCCCCCCTTTAAGAAGCACCTGTGTATCTAAAGCCTTCTCTGCTTCTGCATCCCAGTCGTTTAACAGAGATTTTACACCTCTGTGGGACACAGTCCTGTCTTGGAGATCCTACAGCTTAAATAAATGTATATCTTTCTACAACCTGGAAATTTAAGGTAGTTTTTTAGGTTGGTCAGTGCATAGTTCCACAGATCCTTAAAACCCAGCACCAAAAGGACAGGACCCAGACGTGGATGCCAGGCGCTTTTCCAGCTGCTTGCTCTCCCCGCAGACTCCCAGACTCCAGCGAGTGCCTCCCACATCTCCGCGGCAGTCACATCCCCCGCCTGCTCTGGAGGGAGCCTTGGGCACCAGGTCCTTGCTCCAGCAATTCTGAAGGTCTTGTGCCTGTGTGAGCCTGAGCATGGAAAACACGCTGGGGTCAGGTGCGTCCCTCCCTGATCTACATCTGGCAGAGATGGGAGAGCTGTGCAGCTTGTTTTGGTGGAGGGGCCGTGGTGGGAGCAGAGAGCAGGGATTCCGTCTCTTCCCCAGGCTGATTTAAGTGCCTGAACCGGACACAGGTCAATCCCAGAATCACAGAATTGTTTGGGTGAGAACAGACTTAAGAGGTGATCCAGTGCCATGCCCTGCCATGGGCAGGGACACCTTCCACTGTCCCAGGCTGCTCTAAGCCCTGTCCAGCCTGGCCTTGGCCACTTCCAAGGAGCCACAGCTTCTCTGGGCACCTGTGCCAGGTTCTCCCCACTCTCACAGGGAAGAATTTTTTCCTGAGGGCTGGGATTTTGAGAGGCAATCACTTGGCCCCTCCACCAGCTGCCTTCTCCTCACCATGCTGGTGCCCCCAAGCCCACCCTCATTTCTTAACCCCTAAACCCTCGTGAAGCCCCTTTATTACGAGGTGCACAAGTGATAAAGACTTTAAAGTGGTTTTTGGACAACAATAGCATGAGATTGTCCTTCAAGGACACTCCAGGAGGCCAAGTGGCCTCTGCAGAGTCTTTGCAGGATTATTTCCCATCCCTGAGGCCCTCATTTGTGGAGTGCATGGCAGCATTTGAACTTCCCTCCCATTTCACTCCATCACTAGACTGGAAATCCTGGCCCCAGGTGCAGAGACCTGGTGAGCTCAAGGCATCCACCTGCAAAAAGGGGAGCAGGGCAGGAGCTGCTGGAGAAGGGAATTGGGCTGTGATTGCACAACCATTGGCCCAGGTGTGCAAATACAGCTCATCCCTGGCATCTGCTGGGAACACAACCGAGCAGGGATTTGCTGCCTTTATCTCCTGACCTCCTGCTCCCTGCCCTGAGCACCCAAATGCTTTGAGTCCAAGTGCATTCCAGCCAGCCTGGATGGGTCCCACACCACAGGGAATGAGAGCCTCCGAGGGATCCCCGTGGTGGGATGTTGCTTCCCAAAAATCCACATTTGCACCAAGCCCCGCAGAAGGACAGTCCTGTGGGTGCAGCTGCAACACCACAGGATCTTGTACCAGAACATCTGCATCATCTGGGCTCGCATCTGCATCATCTGGGTTCACATCTGCATCACCTGGGCTCACATTTGCATCACCTGGGCTCACATCTGTGTCATCTGGCTCACATCTGCATCTTCTAGGCTCACATCTTCATCATCTGGGCTCACATCTGTATCACCTGGCTTACATCTGCATCTTCTCGGCTCACTTCTGCATCACATGGGCTCACATCTGCATCATCTGGACTCACATCTGCATCACCTGGGCTCACATCTGCATCGTCTGGGCTCATGTCTGCATCACCTGGGCTCACATCTGTGTCATCTGGCTCACATCTGCATCTTCTAGGCTCACATCTTCATCATCTGGGCTCACATCTGTATCACCTGGCTTACATCTGCATCTTCTCGGCTCACTTCTGCATCACATGGGCTCACATCTGCATCATCTGGCTACACATCTGTATCATCTTGGTTCACATCTGCATCATCCAGACTCACGTCTGCATCACCTGGGCTCACACACTGCTCACAGAGGGTCAGGTTAGACCCTCTTTCAAACAGCAGCAGTTAAAATGTGATAAAATCCATGGTCCTACACACCCTGGGAGTGTCCCATCATTCCATACATGTTGCAGAAGCATCTTTTACCGTGCTGGCTGATGCTCTTCCTCAACATCCTCATCCAGAAGTGCTCCACTTGTCACTCAGCAGCCAAAAATACCCCAGGAACCCACGGCCCCACCTCGCTCCCTCTCTGCTGTTCACACGTGTCGCTTCTGCTTCGCTTTTCTGGCAAGGGAGGTAAAAATAGCTTGTGCGAAAATTATTTATTTTGTATTAATAGCTCGGAGTCAAAGCCTCAGCAGACACTTGGAATAAACAGGATCACTCAAAATACAGTTGTTTGAAATCAGAGCTTTGCTCTGACCCTGGGGTTTCCAACCAAAGCCAGAAAATTGTATATATAGAATCCCTTATTATTTTTCCCCGCTGTTAATCCCCAGTACAACAAGGCCTTGCTTGTAGCCAAAGGACTTTGACCAGGATGATTAAGGCAACATTTCATGCAGGCGCTTGCACGCGTGGTTGTAGAGGCGGTCAAGATGTAAAATAATCCTCCCTATCTGACTAATAACCCCCTTTGCACTTCCAGTGCAATTTGTATTTAAGCACATCCTGTTTCTCCCCAGCCTCTCCTTTCATTCCCCTTCTCAAAAAAAAAAAAAAGAAAAAAAAAAAAAAAATTAAGGGCAGGTGGCTGCTGGGTGAAAAACTGTTTTGGAATATGTTTTCTGGACTTGTTTTCTTGAGAAAGAAAAACAGCACCTTTGGTCTTTGGTTTTCCTTTCTCTTTCTTTTGTTTTCTTTCACTCCCTGTCCTGCACACTCAGTTTTCCAGTGAGATAAAAGGAAGAGAAAGGGGAAATAAAACAATGAGCCAGTTTGTATTTTTGTCTCTCTTCAGCATGGTTTTCCTCTCTTCCCTCTTTTCCCCCAAGCCGCAGAAATATTCCCAGCTGAGAATTAGGGTACCTGAGCTTATTTATTGTACAATATCAAGCATATCTACTAACAAATGCAGCTCTTTAATTATAGCCAACCCTTGCTACTGATGGATTAATTAAGGCACGAAAGGGAAGAAGAGTGCGTGTAGGGGTTAATGCAGACCTGGAAAAACCCTGGTTCAAATACACGAGCTCCTTTTCTGACTGTGAACCCTCCACGTGGCTCCTTTTTGCCTCATTTCTTTGTGAAATGGGGCAGAGCAGCACATGGGGCCTTGCAGGGTCTCACAACACCGCGGTGCAGGCAAAGCAGAGGTACCTAGGCAGCGATAAAAATACTTCCCCCTTTTGCAAAACTGAATTATTCCATCTTTGGGCTGCAATTAAAAGGGGTGAGCTTAGGCTTTGCCCTCCACCCTGCAGCATCCCTGGTGAAGGTGGCTCCTGCTGAGCCTTCACACTTGCTCTGGCTCTTGGGAAGCCTCAGCCCGCGGCTTTCGCGATCCCAGCCGGCTGCTCTAATCGCGCACTGTTCCCTCGCCGTTCCGCGGCACTTGGAAAATGTCAAATGTGGGAGTCCGGCAGCCTTGGGTTTGAGTAAAAAACTCCCAAACATATTTGGAGGGCCGCCAGCACTTTGCAAACCCTCTGCAAACTCAGATAAGGGGCGACCTTGCAGCCTGCGGGGTAGGCCAGGAGTTTATAAACCCTGAGCTTGCTTGGGTTGAGCTCTCCCAATATCGTGACTGTCCCGTCCCCTCCCGGCATCGCCTGGCGTGCGAAAGCAGGGGCTGCTGGCCGTGGTGACCTTCACCAAGGCGTCCAAGGTGGAAGAACCCGCCGGAGATGTGACGTCCAGAGCTGGCAGGGACAGGACTCCCCCGTGGAGGGGAGGCAGAGGCTGCCTGGGGCTGGATCTGACACAGCCGAGTGAGCAAAACTGATGCCCGCTTGTTTTTCGGGCATCGTCCCCAAAAAAACCCGTTTTGGGATTTGCAGTCCCTAAAAACGTGGCTCGGGAAGGGTGGCGAACGCTGCTTGGCGAGGAGGGGGAGGAAGGGTTGAGTTTGGGGCTTCATTTTGAACCGTAATGAAATCTAAACATTTTGAAATTCTTCCCCAAATGACAAATAATGTCAAATACTGAGATAGCACCGGGCTGGATTTGAGCTGCGAGGCACCTTCTTATAGTCCTAACTTCTGATAAAAAGGATGGAACAGAGTCAGGAAAACTTTCCTCTCCTTCCCCTCATTATTTTTTTTTTTTAAAAAAAAAACAACCTCGGTGAAATCAGCAACGTCTCCTGAAATGTTCCAGTTTGGATGGGAGAGCAGGAAATGTTTCCCTCTGGGTTTTCCTGGCCAGCTCTGGCTGCATGTTCCAGCTGAAGGTCCAGCCTGAGCATGGCAGCTCAGATCAGGGCGGGCAATAATACCCTGCCCCCACAAAAATCAGCTCTCAGGGGTTGGTGCCTGAACCCCCGTTAATGAACAGGGTTAATTAGCTCAGAGGCAGCACAGTAGCTGTGTAAGAGAAGGATGTGTGTCCTTAAGCCAATGTAATCAATCTTTTTTCCCCCTCTTTTCTCATTTACTTTAAACTTGAGGCTTTCTGCTGAAACATTTGTGGTTCAATTAACCAATATTTATACATTTTTGATCCATGAATTCTTACAAATCTTTTCCCCCTCTATCCTTACCGCAGAGCTGTGTGTGGGTGAATTATTTCTCACCCATCCATACATCATCTAGTGAATTTAAGCTCCTTTGGGGTCTGTTTGCAGTTTGTTTCTTACTTGCAAACACATTTGTTTTCTCTCCAGGTCAAATAAGTCATGTGAAAATGTCAGTGCATGAATTACCTGTGAACTCTTTACCCCCTGTATCCCACCTGGGACCCCCTGAGCTTCCCAAGGCACATCCGGTCACCTGAAACACCAAGAAATTGTTGGGATAAAGCAGGCTAAATGGCTAGGAAAACACCCAGGTGGATTCTTGTTTGCTTTCACATTTGCAATAAAATCGAGAACTGTTTTCCTGGATGAATCCTCAGCTCCCAAACCTAAGCAAACTCTATGATTTTATGAGAAAAAATGCTCTTAGATACATTTTGGGGCTGCTGGGCAAGGTGCTTAACCTCTCTCAGCTGATGAAAGTTTGTTGTCTGGCTCCCAATTTGAAGGAAAATTCGATTATTATTATTATTATTAATAATAATAATAATAATAATTTCCTGTTTCTTTTTCCACTGTGCCCTACAGGCAGCTCCGCGTCCCATCCCTCCCCGGGCAAAGGGCACACCGGGATGTGACATGTGACATAGAAACAACTCCTTCCTTATTTTCCTTTCCAGAAGGGTGAAGAAAAGACCTGTATCCTCCAGATCCCTCCAGGTGCTCTCATCCCGAGGGGAGGAGATGATGCAAATTAAGGGCTTAATTACCCCCAAATTGGGGTTTTTATTAGGATGGTAAAGCCAACCTCCAGGATAAGAATGGAGAGTCTCCAAATGGGAGAAGAAACCATCTCTAGGCTGACACCTGTTTCTCCCCTTGTCCAAACCAGCCTGCCTTGATCCTCCCCCTTTTTTTTTTCCATTTTTCCCTCCTTTTTTTTCAGTTCTGTCCAGGCCATCAGTGAAGTGTTCAGCAGTTACTATCCTTCTGTCTCCAATTGTGCCTGGAGAGGTGTAACATTTGATAAGGCCCATTTAACTTGGCTGTACTACATTGTTTAAATAATTCAAATACAGATTGGCCCTTTAGAAGGATTTCTGCTCTATTGACCCTGCTGGTCATGAGTTACCAGGAAGTCAGGGAGGGGCTTCTAGAGCTGAAAGCCTGGAAAAAAAAAAAAATCAATTCCAGTTCTTTAGTGCCCCAATCACACCCCATTATTCCCGGGTAATTGCAGGCCTGCTTTGCTGCTAACTCTTTGGGAACGACAGGGGAAGAGGGGAAGCAAGAAGGGTTTTCTTCTCTGTTGAGGTCCTAATCTGCATGGACAGTGTCACGTCCTTATCACTGGAGTTTGGATGAATAATTGTTTACAGGTAGAAGTGTCAAATTGCTTGGTAGGTTATTTTTTTTTTCTCCCTTCCTTCTCAATACCTTGCTTGCTCAAGGTTGTTAAACTGCAGAACTCATAGTACTTTTTTTTTATTATTACTTTTCCTGCTTATAGTTCTCTTTCTCTGTGCATTGAGCCATCTGGAATAAAGAATGGGATCAGGAATCAGTCCTGATTAGTGCTTGTCTTTCATGCAGGGACCCCACCAGATCCCTTTGCTGCACCGACACGTGGCAAGTCCTACTCAATAAGTTGTGGAAAAGCAAGAGGAGAGGTGGCCATGTAGGAGCAGGACAAAGCAGCCAAAATATTGGCCTTGAGCATGTGATATCCCCACTGCACACGGTTCAGAGGGGGTTTACTCCGGTCCATAGAGAGCAGACCCATGGGAAGCTGTAGTGCATCTTTTAGATTAATTCCATTCAAAAGGAATCCAGGATTTTAGGCAGAGTTGGATCTGGGCAGGGGGGAAATGTTGAAGGCTCAAACCAGAGACTGGAGTGTGGTGATGCTTCAGAAATGAACTGGTTCCATCCCAAAAGATGTGCTTTGTTCCTTGACAACTAGAAAAAACCTTAATTTTGCAGGCCTAAAAATGCCGGATAATAAAAATGTCCTTTATTTCTCACTATCATGAACAGGTGAAACCTGCTCTGACAAGAATACGCTTGTGATCCTGCCACCTTTGGCTTGTGAGGTTTCATTAATCAGGCAAAGAACCCAAATGCAGACAAAAATACCCCAAATCCCACCTCTGGCATGGTGCCTTCTGTCTTCATTCAAAACCCTTCAGCTCATGCTCCTCCTTCTTGATACGAGGCCAACACGACAGGACCCAGGGCTAAAAACTTCTCAGGACGTGACGCACAAAAATCCATCCTTCCTTCCTGGTGTGGGAAAGCCAAAAGTCACCCACCCCATCCTCCAGCCTGCTCTGGCCTGGGGCAAACCCAGAACCTCACCCTGTCACCCAACAGGGCTCCTGGGGTGGCACTGGGCGAGGAGATGCCAGCTGGGGTGGAAAACTTGAGGTGATGGGGCACTGACCACGTTTGTGGAGGCTGCTGAGTCCCCACCCCTTTTACAAATGGTCACCTTATCGCTGGGCAGTGTTTGGGAGCAGGGGACAGAGGACAGGGAGGAGCAGCATCAGCCTCCCCTTGGGGTCACCGCGCCAGAGGCTGCTCAGAGCCCTCTCATGGGATGGGTGGGATTCTTGTCCCATCTGCTCCTCCTGGGAGGCCATTCCAGAGCCTCTGGAGGATTGTCCTAATGCCCAAGCAGCGCTTCCCAGGCTCACGTGTGTCTTACAGCATTGGAGCATCCCTGGTACCTTCCTGAAGGGTATTTTTGTTGTCTGTGTTTGACTGACCCGTGAATTTCAGGGGGAACCAATGCAGCAATGCCCATCCTGGCAAATCTACAACAATTCAGCAGGTGACATTTTCCAGGCGATGTTACAGAGCAAAAGCCTAATTTTGATGTCCTAAATCGTCCTCAGGATGTGCCACTGTCTCTTCTCTCACCGTGGAGGGCCTACAGACCCTCCCTGGTTTATTTAACTGGCTAAACAACTTCTTACAGGTCAAGAGCCTGAAAATCTTCCTCAGCCTCACGTCTGAAGGCAGGAACACAATTCTCTGCGCATTTCAGAGACTAAAACACCCAGCAGCGAGGCAAGAGGGACGTGGGAATTAAGGACACGGCTTAGAGGCTGTGCTGGGTTAATGGTTGGACTCGATGAGCTTAGAGATCTTCTCCAACCTTAATGATTCCATGATTCCGTAATTCTAGGGTGGCTGGTGTCACCATGGGGACACAACAGCTCCAATTCAGGATATTCCGTGATTCTGTGGAGTTGGGGTAAATCCTACCAGCTGCAAACAGCCACAGAGCCATTTCCCTCTGCTGTTTCGTGCCCCCAGGGTGTGTCTGATGAGCTCTGGGCTGTTCAGAGCAGAGAGAATCCCATTACAGATGTTCACAGCTGCAGAGGAACCTCAGCTCAGGGAGCTGCAGAACAACCACTGAGCTGTGAGCGCAAACAGCACCTGAAACGTGAAACAGAGTGAAGAGGAAGAAAAGTCTGTGACAGTTTGCCAGCGCCAATGATTGGGACTTTGAAGGCATTTTGAGGTGATGATTTTAAGGCATTTTAGGTGCTTGGCTCCCACTGGAATAGAATGTCTTCAGGAGCAGGTACCAAAACAAATTCCACAGGAATTTTGGAACCCCTGGATGCAGAGTAAGGGGATGGTACCTAAACTGGAGTAATTTACCCCAATCTCTGATTGTTCTGAAGAGACTCCTGGGACCCTGACTTTAGACAGAGCAGAGCTGCTCTCACCTCCTCCCCCTGCCTGAGCACGGAAGGGTTAAAGGGTGGGGGAGCCGTTTGATTAATAGATGTCGTGTGAACGAGCACATTTGCCTGTGACTGCATTCCTGGGGCTTTCGGCGGTGCGATAAGCTGCGACCAAAGTCCTCGGGCTCTGGGCAAGGAGAGCAAACAGGGCCCCAGTGGAGCAGTTATTAATTCCAGCCTTGCATCTCCCAGGGCTGTCTCTCAGCAACCAGGCTCCCGGGAAGCCTTTCACACACCAATCGATGCAGGTCACCTCTCCCCTTGCCTTTTCCAGCCTCATCCTCCCTCCTCTTGCCCTTTCCAGCCTCGTCCACACTCTTGCCCTGGTCTCCTTCCATGCCAGGACCTCCAGCTCTGCGATCCTTTCCCATGGGCAGCCCGGGAAGGGGAGGATGATGTTCCCACCAGAACCAAAGTGATGCTGTGCTTGTCCCATCCTGTGTCCCCCCTGGGTTTTGCTGTGGCGGGGAAGGAATTTTTGGGAACGAAAGAGGGGAATTCAGCAGTAATGTTTCCCAATTATATAAACCCTTCTGCTTCTGTGGAAAGACACTCTGAAATTCATTGCTTTTCTTCAAAATTCATTTACAAAATACACCTGATTCAGAATTTCTTTGGATGCAAAATTTCCTTTCCCCTCAGGGCAGTTTCAAATCAATTCAAGCCACAAGTTGTTTTTACAACTCCAAACTTCAACATAAAAGATCCTGACTGAAAATGAAACTCCTTTCCTTTCCCTGAAAAGCAAAACAAACTAAATCAACCTGGACCTTTGAGCTTGCTGGTGCTCAGATGGAACATTGTCATCCTTGCAAAGTTGCTTTCACACAAGAGTATTTTTAGTGGCAGTGATTGCTGCATGGGGGATTTCTCCTTGCCCCGATCTGGGGGCATAAAGCAGATTTCTGTTTGCTGAAGTGTTTCCCAACCCCACAGTTGCTCTCAGGAGGCTGGTGGTGGCAGTGATCAGACTGGGAGGTGTTTCCTTCAGCAAAATCCATCTCTTGAGGTGGGCCAAAACATTCAGTAATGGTTTTGGGAAGATTGGACTCAAGGCCACTTTACAATTTATGATTTTCCAGTCTCAGGAGGTAGGACAGGGGTTCACGGTTTTATACTAAAAGAGGGTTGATTTAGGTTATAAATAAGAAAGAAATTTTTTTATGATGAGGGTGGTGAGGCCCTGGCACAGGTTTCCCAGAGAAGCTGTGGCTGATCCATCTCTGGAAGTGTCCAAGGCCAGGCTGGACAGGGCATGGAGCAACCTGGGACAGTGGAAGGTGTCCCTGCCCAAACCATTCCAGGATCCCACAATTCTGTGAGTGTATCTGGTGCTGTATGAAAACAAGATGTATGCAAGGCATGCCAAGCTGATCGCTTCCAAAACAAAGTCAGCTTTTTAAGCCAGCCTGTTTTCCATAAAGAATCCAATTCCAGATTTCATAATAAATATTATGGAAACCTTCTGGCATTGCAGAGCATCACAACAGATCTGTACTCACACCTCTGCAGGCAGAGGTCATGGAGAGGCACCGCCTGCAAGCGACAGCACCCTCGCTCTGTGGAAAACTGATTCATGTCTGAATCATTTTTAATCCTTGAGGAGAGAAGTTGGGATCACACCAGAATTTGATCCAAACCACAGCTGTCGCCCTTTCCCATATCTCCTTCATAGGGTGTGGTGGTGGTGCATGGGGTGCCAGGATCACCGATCTACGAAGGGTTTGGAGAAGGGAGAAAAGATAATTTAACTTTTTGTTATAAGCCACAAACCACAATCCCTGTGCCTAACCCTGGGCTGTCATGGAGAAACAGTAAAATGAGATGTCCAAAGAGTCAAAGCTGATCCCTGTACCGAGAAACGGAGAATTAAATGTCTGATTTGGACTGTAAATATCCTCAAAGCTATTGGGTGAGAAATGTGACAATTTTGAGCAGAAATTCTATCCAGCACTGACAATTTTTACAGGATTCACTGCAACAAGGACATTTCCATATAAAAGTATAAAAACAACAACATTAATAACAATAAAAATGACAATAACAGCAGCAGCAGCAACAACAACAACAACAATAATAATAATAGTAACTAAACAAACAGGTTTTCTCTATTAAAAAATATTTTAAAAGAGTAGTTCTGTCCAAGAATTCCCAGCAGACTCAAGTAAGCCTCATATCTCTGGTAGCAGATATGGAAAAGGCATACTGAGGTCATCTAATCCAGGGGCCGGAAACCTTTCAAGGGTTCAGTGCCAGACTGTATTTTTCTTCCCCGGCAGAAACTCAGCAGTCTGTGTCTCTCCTGGAAAAGGGTGAGGGTCCCATAAGGGTGGGATCCTGGCTCTCCACATCTGAAGTGCCAGCAGCAGCCCAGCTGTCCTCTCCAGGGTTTATCCTCATAGCTCCTCTCCCAACACAACCTAGCCTTGGGATATCACAGAATTATAGAATATTCCGTGTTGGAAGAGACCCACCAGGATCACTGAAGTCCATATTCCACTCAGTCTCCAGTTGCTGGACAACAAATCACGAGTCACATGTGTTCCCTTTGCCAACCAGCCCCGTGTGGGCATCTTGGCTGCTCTGGGGCATCTCCAGTGAGGAAAATCATCTTAGACCCTAAATTTAGGTTCCTGGAACGTTCAGTTGAATTCCATCCCGATCTCTGTGGGAGGAGAAACACTGTGCATTTACCTGCAGCTAAAGGAGATCTCCCCAGGGGTTTTGTGCTGTGGGAGGTAAATGGGGCTCCATGAAGACTCTGGAATTCCCACAGTCACATCCAGAAGGAAATCCCATTGGCTTCAGAACGTCTTTGAGGATGTGGTCTGGACATTCTTTTGTTTCATAATTATTCCTAGCAAAGCATTTCCAAAATGGAATGTAGTGGGACTTGATTATCCTGGAGGTCTTTTCCAAAACTTACTGATTCTATGATTCTCTGAAAAAAAAACTAAAGATGGGACATCTACGGGAATTTGAGACCAGACCCAGGCTGTTCTCCTTCCTGAAATCCCAAATCTACCCCACAAATCCCTTCTCCCTGCATTTCTGAGCCCTCTTTCCCAATCCCCACCACTTCCCCAGTTAACACAACACAACTTCCACCTTTCAAAGCCTCAGTGAGGTCAGGGGAGGGAAGTGAGTCAGCATTGAGGTTGTATAAATTGGATTTTTAATCCTCGAGCAGCTTTGATCACCTTGTGGGCTGCACTTCAACACTGCAAAGCCCTTCTTCAAGTAGTCTTGGATTCTTCTGTCCATGGATTCTTCTGGAAGAAGAAGCATTCCCTGGGCATCTTGGCTTCTTCACAAACATGGAATTCCATCCTCTTTTTTTGCAATCTTCAACATTTTGAGTTTTGCTTGTATCTTTGGCTAATGAGGAAATGGTCCCCAAGAGACCAGATCCATCTTACCCAGATGGGTAAGAAAGTCCTCTAGTTTGGGAAAAAGAGAAAGGTCTTGATCAGAAGTTTTTCAGAAGAAAAACGTGTAAGAAAGCTTTGTTGAAAACAAACTTTTTCTTTGAAAGTCTTTGCTTTTGATGAAGCAGAAGGAAAATCTGTGATGTTTTTCAGCCAGATTTGATTCTCCCCTCAGTGGAATTTCATGCTCTCTACCCCTGTAATGTGTAATGTCCTCATAGCCCTGCTTCACCTCTGAGGATTTGGGTGAAAGCATCACCCATTTCCCAAAATAAACCCCATTTTCTGCTTTTACACTGAGTTTCGAGCCGACGCTGATCCTTCACCCACTGCCTTGAGGGAGGCTCTGAACCCCTCATATTCCCACAGAGGTGTGAGCAAACACAGAAAGACCAGGGTTGGTCCCTGAGCCTGTCCTGGGTCCCACATTTTCCCTGTGACACCAGCAGGGATCCTCACTCCAGGCTTTCTCTAGGGCCTGCCTTCCCACTAAGAAAAGCCCTGTCCACCGCGAGCCAGGCCAGCACGTCCGCTGGAAAAATGACATAACCCCGGCACGTAATCTGGAGTTCCTCCTCTGGGGCAGCCTCGCACCAGAGCCGTGTGAGAGGAGATCAAAGGGCAGCACAGGAAAACGAGAGCGGAGCCCACAGAGGGAAAAACACCCTCACCCGCCAGGCAGGGCACTATCGCAGCCCTCGGCGGGCTCTGGGAGTTCCCGTTCACAGCAGGGATGGAGACAGACATCCTCTGGCTCCTGGCACCGGCTGGGTGCGGGCAGGGTGTCCTTCTCCGTGCCTCTCCCACTTTATCTTTCAGACAAGTGTGGGACAGCAGCTGGAGACAAGATTCGGCTCCTCTTGTGCTTTTTCGAGCCCCATGGTGGGGATGATCTTGACCCAAAAGAACTTGGGAGGCTGCAGTGCCACCAGCATCCCCTCCCCTGGCTGATTTCCCACTCTCCCTGACTTCAGAGCACTCGGGGAAAATTCAGGAGATGGATGAGGCAGTGGGAGGGAGTTGAAGCAGCAAGGAAAAGCCGTGAAAAGCGGTGAGTGCCGTGCCAGGAGGGGTGGTGCTGAGGGATCTCTGTCGCACACAGACCCTGGCACAGTCCTTCAGGCTGAACCCTTTCCATCCTTCATCCTCCTCCCTATACCCTCAGCCATGGCCGATTTGCCACCATCTGCACCCCCAGCCACGTCCTCCCACCCCAGCTCCATCTGCCCAGCGGTGCCCACACCGAGGGATTTGCCCTGAGCGGGGTTTGTGGTTTCTGACCCCTGACTTGCCCGTTGCCACTGGAATTCCCTATCGCTCCAGTGACTCAGCTGACAGAAAGGGAGACAATGGCATTTTACATCAGCCCAGGCTATCAGGAGCCTGCCTTATCTGAGCTGTGTTTTTCTATTAGTCTAACACTCCATTGTGCATCCCTTTATCAGCTGCAATGTTGATGTAATGCTGGCTTGGAAGTGGTTTCTGCATCCTAGCACTAAGACAGCTCACTTTTATTTCGGGGGGGAAGGGGAGGGTGCGAGAGGAGGGTTTATCGGGATTCTCAGGAGATAGGAGCCCTTCTCCTGCACGGAGCGGGGAGGGAGGGCTGGCTGGGTGGTGGAGGGGGGCTGCCAGCCCAAATTGAGCAGGCTATTTTCAACCAGCAATTTAATGAACGTAATTTCTTCTCCTCCCCTCCAGACAATATTTCTAATTGGAGTGTTATCATGTCAGGATAAATGTCCTCTCTGGGTCCTTCTGCAAGTCCCAGAAGATGCTGATCAGGATTTCTGCAGCAGGACTGACCCAGCTGCTGGTGGCAGGGTGAGCCCTGACTTGTCCTGTAGCGTGGGACATCCCTAACAGCATTCTCCTGGGTGGCTTTTCACTGTCTGATACACTCAGGGTCCTTTTTCCCCCAGGTTTGTTACATCTCTAAATATCTATTTTCAAAATCCTGCCAGCAACTGAGCATCCTTAAAATGATTTAAAAAAAATCTGTGGCTGAGTGGGAATGACAAATGAATCCTCATGCATGAAATAATAACATAATAATGTGGCCTCATAGATTTTGCTTCCTGATGATCCTTGTGTGTCCCTTCCAAGTCAGGATATTCCAAGTTTAAACCCTCAGGACCCACTCCCATGACAACAACAGGGACAGAGTCACTTCAGCTGTTACACAGGAAGAGAGGAGCACATTGGATTTCTGTTACTGCAGCAACGTGAGGTTTATGGCCAGGTAGGATCGAACATGTCAGATTTGGCTTATTCAGCAGTGGAAAGAGCAGCAATGAGGTTGTCAAGGCAGGGCACAGAACATCCGGAGCCATATCTGAGCATCATCCGTGACTACCGTGGCCTGGCTTCACTCAGCTGCCCCAGCCCATGTGGCAGCCATCCTTTGGCCAAAGCCAGCAGAGCCAAATACTGACCAAAGTCAATATTTTCAAGCCCCCTGTAACTCCCTCTTGGAGCAGTCTCTGGTGTGAAGGGGATGGACCCCATCAGGAGCTCTCTGCTCCTTCCTTGGTGGGATTTCATGCTTGTCCTTTGCTCCTGACTCCGTGTGGGAAGGTAGGACCAGAAGATGTTTTTAGGTTTTCTCTTTTAATAAAGTAATTAATTTCCTATTTTGCTTCGCTCAAGCCCAGTGGCCTGGTAAAGATGCTGCTGTCAGGATATGTCCTCATAAAGTGCACAGAGCTGCTTGTAGAAGCCATACGTGAATTAGAATAACAGAATCACAGAATGATTTTGGTGCAAAGGGACCTCAAAGATGATCTTGTTTCCCCCCCTGCCATGGCCAGGGACACCTTCCACTATCCCAGGTTGCTTCAAACCCATCCAACCTGGCCTTGGACATTTCCAGGGATGAGACATCCACAACCTCTCTAGGAAACCTGTTTCCACCCTCTGAGTAAAGAATTTCTTCCTAACTTCTAATCTACACCTGCCCTCTCTCAGATTAAAACCATTGTTCCTTGTCCCGTCACTATCTACCCATAGACAAAGTTCCTCTTTCTCCTTTTTATAAGCCTCCTTGAGGTCTCCTCAGAGCCTTCCCTTCTCCATCGTGTCATTAATAACAACCTGGTTTGTCTCCTCCTTTGCTGTTTCAGTGGTGCCCAGTTCACAGGGTGACCGAGCAGAGGATAACATTGATTTTGGACTTTGGGTTCAACTGCTGGGTGGCTCATCATGGGCGAGGGGCTGTATTTTGTGGCTCTAAACAGGTGTCTGCTGCAAATCCATCACCCGAGAGGTGTGGCAGCTCTGATCAGCTCAGCTGGTTTGTCTGATGTGGAAGAATAAGCAATCACATGTCTTGCTGTAGACCCCTACAGTCCTGTTTAATAGCAACAGTCAGACTTCAGGATTTTCCATGAAGCTCCCAAAAGCTGCTCAGGGCCCATTTGCATCCCTTCAAAATTTATCCTTGAGATTAGAGGAATTTACAGTGAACTGTAAATAACAAACCCCAGAAAACTCTGCTCACATGTGAGCTTCACGCTCTGTGCTGCCATCCAGGGTGTGATGGAGTTCTCACACACAGCAGAGCAGAGGGTGGGTGGGACCTCCCTGTGCTGCCCAGGACAGTGCTGGAGTCCCCATTCCCAGAGGGATTTAACAGCCATGTGGATGTAGCACTTGGGGACAGGGGTCAGTGGTGGCCCTGGCAGGGCTGGGGGAACAGTTGGACTTTTCATCCATGCCCAACAGGCTTCAGACTGGGGCTTTGGCATTTTCCTACCAGCACTTTTGTATCTGTGTTTGCATACCCTGGGTGAGCGTGTTTGCATGCTGAGCCCTGGAGATGAGTGAAGACCACACCATGTTTGTGGAAAAACAAAAACAGGCCTTTCTGAGAAGAGCTTCAGAGCTAATTTCATTTCTTATTCCTTCTTTTACTGCTCCTTCTCCTCTGCGCCCATCGGATTAGTGAAAACCCCACGTGATGGGGACTCAGCAGACCTGGGTTCAAATGGAGTGCTTGGGTGGCAGTTCTGAAGCGCTGCTGAAGGGAAAGCAAGAGTAGAAACACAAACTGTGGTGGACAGAGTTGTGGTAAATGGTTACTGCCCATCCCCAGCCACATCTGTGGGACTGCGGTGTCCTCAGACCACAAATAAATGTGTGTCAGGGCTCGTGAAATGGCATGAAGAAGTCCTGGAGAGTATCATCTGGCAGAGGTCCTACCTGGACTAGCCATCTCCTGCTCTGAAGCTGTTTGTGCTCTCGCCTCTTCCTCTTCAGCCTCCCCAGCCCGGGGTGGGCCGGCCGCTCTCTCCGCACAGCGAGTGGCCATGGTTTCGTCTCAGTCATCATTTCTATTGTTATCTGCCCATTATCTGATCCTCTCCCCGGCCAGGCCAGGAAACATCCTTCTGTCTCTGTCTTCAACGGCGCTCCATCCTCTTCCTCCGTGGAGAAGACAAAAGCAAAACAAGCGCATAATGAATCAGACGTTTCCCTTCCCACTTCGCCCCTTATTTCCCCCTCTCATTTTTCACAAGGGCCAATTTCTGCCTTTTCCCTCCTGTTTGTTTGGGATGTGGCCTGCGCTCAGCATCCCGGGGAGTCTGGCCGGCTCCTCTCGGAGTCAGCGGGAGTTCAGCAGTGGGTAAGGCTGATAGGGCTCCTCTGGCCCCCTCTGCGTCCTCAAACTTCTGAGAGAAGCTTGGCCCCCTGACACCGGGCCATGGGATCAACTCCAGGCCAAGCTGGAGGTTCATGAGGGTTCAGTAAAGCCACTGGACAGCTGGGTGGAGGACAAATGTTCTATCGAGGGCAATTAAACGTGAGATCAGTTTATTTAGCTCAGGATGTCACGCGGCACAAACGCGCTAAGGGCTGGAGGAGGGTGTTGGGGAAGCGTTGCTCTGTCCTTGCCCTCATTGTGTGTTCCTTCGCAGCATTCCTGGGGGAGAGGTGGGACACTCACCTCTGTGCACTCTATGGGTTTTGTTTTGGCTGTAGAACAAGACGGGGCAAAGCTCTGCCCATCCAGCCCAGCACTCCTTAACCTCTGGTGAGCTTCCATGTCAGCTGTTCCAAACCAACACCAACATTCTGTGGGATTTTGTTCCTAAGCCAGCTGGTCCTGGTCTTCCCTGGACCTGGTCAGGGTGGGAGTATTGAGGGGCTGTAAAGAAAGCTCCCCTAAAACAACCACACCACTCCCCACTGAGGAACATCTCCCTGTCCTTCACCTCTCCCCACCACCCAACAGCGCTGCACTTTGGCTCTTCTGTTAATCAGCCAACTTTTCTTGTAAGCCTGATTCTCAGAGATCCCTGCAGTCCAGGGCCAGCCCTGCTGTGGCCTTGGTTGTGTCTTTCAGGTGGGGATCAGGTCTTTGGGAGCTCAGCTGCTTTTTGGGAAACTCAGATGCAAGCTGGTCAAGGGCAGAGGCTAGTGGCAAAGACTTTGATGTCACTGGTGTGGGTGATGTGGGTCAGTGCCAACGGTCAGTGTTCCTGGCCTTATTTCCCTACCTGGGGCAAAGACAAGAATCTGCAGGGATCCTGAAACTTGCTCTTTTCAGAAAACGAAGGTGGAAAACAGGACACACCCTCACACTCCAGATAGACAAATCCAGATAGACAACTGCAGATAGACGAATCCAGATCCTGCAGTGATTTTTTATTATGTGTTTTCACTGTTTTTGAAGGGAACACATCACAGAATAATTAAGGTTGGAAGAAACCTCCAACATCAATAAGTCCTACCTTTGACCCATCACCACCATGTCCACTGAACCATGTCATGAAGTGCTGTGTCTGCTCATTTTTTGAACACTTCCAGGGATGGTGACTCCACCACTTCCCTGGGCAGTCTGTTCCAATGCTTAACCACTCTTTCAGTGGATAAACTTTTCCTGATAACCAACCTGAACATCCACTGGCACAGCTTGAAGCTGTTTCCCCTTGTCCTATAACTAGATACATGAGAGAAAAGGCCAAATCTCAGAATGTAGAAAGGAAAGATGAAAACATCCTTATTTCTTTGGCTTTATAAAACCTCCTAACTCTTTTCCTGTCATTTCTAACCAGACCACATAGCAGAAACCAGAGGGATCTTCTCTCAGTGAATGCTGGGATAGTTTGTGGTTAGACACTGGGAAAGCCACATTGCTGCTTTAAAGAAGATCCTGAAGAGTAAGAAAGGGCACAAAAAAAGCGCTACAGATATTATCTAAAGAGTGGAAAGGAAGCCTTAGCATGGCAGGCTCAGAAAATTTCTTCTGGTTGGCTTAGTAAAGGAGATGGAGAAGTGGCTGGAGAATTGTTTGGGGAGAAAAAATGCTGATGTGAAAAGCATCTTTTATTTGGCAAAAACTTTTCTTCCCATGGCTTGCAAAGCAAAGCCAAACCACCCAGGCTGGTGGTTGCTGCTGAGGGGAATTAGTCACTAGGTTAACCCAGGTTCTTTATCCCTGGATAACTCTAAATTAGGAGCAGATGCATTCCTGGAAGCAATGTTGCAGTCAGGTGCAAGCTGCCAAGTTATAGGCAAGAGCTGCATCTGAATATTACATTTACAGTGCTGGAATGAGCTGGGATGAGCTCTGATGGGTGGAGATTCCAGATGGATTTGCCTCAGCACCTCTTCAAGGACTGCCAAGGGAGACCTGGCACCTCCTCACTGATTGGTTTATGAGAGCTGTGAGATTTCTGCCTCGTTTGAGGGCACGGCCCTTAGTCCTGTCCCAGAGCTTCTGACTGGGGTAAGGCAATGGCTCAGCAAATCAGGGTGATGGAGAAACCAGAGTGAGAATCACAGAATCACCAGTGTTGGCAGAGACCTTCAGGATCATCTAGTCCAACTAAAATTTTCACCGGGAAATCCTGGAGCAATCCAGGAAGTGTTTCAGCTTCTTCTGGAGCCAGGCTGAGAGAACTGAGGGTGTTCCACCTGGAGAAGAAAAGGCTCCAGGGAGATCTTAGAGCCCCTTCCAGTGCCTAAAGGAGCTCCAGGAGAGCTGGAGAGGGGCTGGGGACAAGGGATGGAGAGACAGGACACAGGGAATGGCTTCCCAGTGCCAGAGGGCAGGGATAGATGGGATATTGGGAAGGAATTGTTCCCTGTGAGGGTGGTGAGGCTCTGGCACAGGTTTCCCAGAGAAGCTGTGGCTGCCCCTGGATCCCTGGCAGTGTCCAAGGCCAGGTTGGACAGGGCTTGGAGCAGCCTGGGATAGTGGAAGGTGTCCCTGCCCATGGCAGGGGAGTGGAATGGGATGACATGTGAGGTCCTTTCCAACCTGAATAATTCTCTGATTGTATGGTGTTTGTGGGTTTTGGTGGTGTTTTTACACCTTTGTCCTTCTGGGTGTGCAGTTCATAAGCAAACAGGGAGGCTGTTGGATTTAGAACTTCTCTTCTTCAAAATGGACTCATCCTTTCTTTAATACTTATCCTGTTCTTCCTTCATTTGTTTGTTTGTTTCTCTCTTTGACGGCATATTTCACTCCCAGCTGCTTCATTATCATTGTTCAGATGTCTCACTGGGCAAGGTTTACAGGAGAGACTTTCAACAAATGTGTTGCTTAAAAAATGTGTTTCCCGAGCTCTGCCTGCCATTCTGAGCAGGAATCTCCATGGGGGAGAGTTGTCAGCAGCTAAATAGGGTCTAAACCCCTTATTTAGACCACAGGCTGCAATGTGTGAGCATCAAGAGTGCAACTTGAGCGAATTTTGAGCAAACCCTCAGCAACAGAGGAATAAAAAGTGAACAGGACTGAAGGATATTGTGACAGGTAGGGGCTCTTGAAAAACCCAGTCAGTCCAAACACTGGATTAGACCTCCATAACCTTTCCTCCTTGTGCAGCCTGTTCTTGTAAACCACTGGTGATGGAGACGCTGTTCTTCCTCTCTCCTCTCTCCCTAGACAGGGAAATGAGGGACATATCACATTTACCCTCTGTCTTATCTAGGACTGAACACTCCCCGTCCTTCAGCTGCTCTTTGTTGTCTGTGTTTTTCACTCTGCTCCTCATCCTTGTTGCTGTTTTCTGCATTCCCCCCACTTCCTCCTGCAGCCCCACGTGGTGCCCAGGCTGGACCCTGTGCTGGACCTCCTCTGTCCCAGGTTAAGGACCAATTTGTGCATCTCAGTGAGGAATAAAACTCCTTTGTACCCCCTCATTGATGCTCAGCCTCTGATCTGCGATGCAGATCCCCTTCTGCTCCTGCTCTGCTGCCTTGTGGTTGGTCCCCATCAATCCCATTTTATTGCATGGGATTAGGATTAGGATCCCTTGCTTTAGGATCTCTTCCCTAAATCCAACTTTTCCTCACAAACCTTCAGTCCGTGGAGATTTCCCTGTATTCTCACAAACACTCGGCTTCCAGGAGTTTTTATACCAACACGGCAATGGAAATACTGTGTTCTTTCCTTGCTGAGTTTCACAAACACATTTCCAAATTTTTTGGAGGTCGGACGAGTCATGTCCGTGTGAGGTGGAGGTGGGCTCCCAACCCTGGGGGGCATCGAGGATTTCATGCCCTGTGTACACAGCCCTCAGCATGGCAGGGAGGGGCTGCAGCCTCTCGAATAGACAGAGGCCCTGATACCTTTCATTGCATGTCTGGAGGGGGAAAAAAAAGCATTTCCATTCATTCTGAGCAGGTTTTCCAGCCCCTCCCGTCTTGACCCTGATTGCTTATCAGCTGGGATATGTTTATCCTAAATCTTTCTTTTCTCCTTTTCGTGTCTTCCCCTCCATTTCTCCCTTTCCTGCTTTTTCTCCCACTGTTTCTCTCTCTCCCAGCAGCCCACAAGCACACTCCCTTCCCAAGGCCAGGGCTGAGCTTGCAGAGGAGTGAAGCTTCAGACTAAACTTTAATTTGCACGCTCCCTCTCCCAAGGGCACGCGGTGTTTTCTCCGCTGTCGTTCTCCGCAGAACTGGAAGGTTCTGGTTTGTGCCACCGCCGATCGAGACAGCACCAGTGCAATTACAGCGTGTTCCCTCCCTGTGGAATTTGGGAGAGACCAGCTCCTTTTATAGCCCAGCCAGAGCCCCTCTGAGGGACTGCTCCTGTGCCTCTTTTACACCCTCTGTGCCCGGGATTGGCGTGAAAGTGCTGCAGTGTTGACCTCAAGCCCTGCATGTCCTCTAAGTGGTTCCTAGAAAACCCTCCTGGCACGTTGCCCATGGGGGACAGTCACAGCTCTGCCCTGGGAGGGCTGTGCTGGTGCTGGCCTTCATTTCTGCAAAGTCCCTGCTGCTGCAGACACTATTCAGAGATCAGGTCCCTAAAAAAGCCCCATTATGGCTTAGGGACACGATTTAGTGTGGGCTTGGCAGTGCTGGGTTCATGGTCGGACTCCATCTCAGAGGGCTTTTCCAACCTTAATGGTTCTGTGAATCTCTCTAGCATGAACCTCCCAGTTGTGCACATCTCCTGTTTCCTGGAGCTCTGTTTCTGCCACTTCTGAGATAATCCAGGATCCCTTTTCCTCTGCCTAGGCTCTGCCCATGCCAGGGCAGATGTAAGGATCAGGAGCCACCCTCCCTGCAATGATCTCCTCCCAGAGCGGTGCTGTGGTGAGGAAGAGGCAAAGGGTGGGGTGAGAAGAGAAATCCTGCACTTTTGGTGTCTGGGAGGTGCTTGAGCTCTGGGAAATGTGGGCCTTTGTGGTATCCTGGTAGTTGACAGCAGTGTCTGCCTAGGAGGGAAGAAGGGAGAACATCACTACCCCCTGCTTTCCCAGCCTTTCAAATTCAACTTTCAGCCTAAATCACATGGAAATAACAAAGCACAAACGAGCATCATCTTCTCTCTGTGGAGCTGTGGCTTGTTTTGTATTTCCATTCTGGTTTTGTCCCTGGGAGCCCATCCTCTGGGAGTTCCCATACATCCCAGCCTGCTGCTCTTTTCCACATTCCCAACTACTGGACAATATTAGCAGAAAGTCAAGTGCATGCAACTCCTTCCTATCCTTCCAGATGTTTCACAAGGGAGTTGGAGACTTCCCCAAGGCAGTCCATCCTGCAAAGTCCATCCTGCTCCTTCTGTTAGGGCACAGCGTTTCTGTGCAGTCATCCCAGAATGTTTCTCTTGGAAAAGCAGGATGTTGCAAAATCCCTGAAAACTCTGGGAGACTGAAACTGGATGGAAACTGAGGAGTCTTGTTCTCCAGAATTGCTTGGATGTTTTGGCTTTCCTCACCCCAAGGTCCGTGAAGTGGGGACAGAGTATTTTGGAGTTGTCCACAGTGTGTGTTGTGTCCTGTCCCTGCCTCCCCCAGGCAAACAGCTTCCCAAGTGAGACAGATTTAGTTATCCACTGGCTAGAGTGTTAGTCTGGGAAGTGAGGTGGGATTTAAACTCTCCTCCTTGAGCGTCTCATCATGCTTCTCCCCAGCTGTGAAGCGGAGGCAGTGCAAGAGTGGCACGAAGAGAGCTCCGTGTTATCACGAATAACAAGAACAAGTGGGTTTCTAATCTTGGCGATGAGATGATCTTTTCCGTCACAGGACACAGCTCCGCTAATAAATACAGCAGTGCCAAACACAGATGCTGGAGCTCGATTGTCTCTGTCGTTGACATGGTTCTTGGCACAGTTTTGGCCCCAGCCAGCTCCTGCCACCCTAAATCTGCACGGGGTAGAGCTGCTTCACCCAGACAAAGTCCTGGTGGAACACACAGTCTTTTGGGGTGCCCTGTGTGAACCCCCTCTGGGTGCAAGGGGCATGTGGCCAAGCACAGCTGAGCCTGTTGATGCATCACTCCTCTTGTGCTGCTTCTTAGACCCTTTACATAAACATTTGCGAGTGGCCAGGGTTGGGAAAGAACCCATGAGCAGACAGGGCTCTACTCTGACTCCGTGCGGCTGCTCAGATGTTTTTGCCCTGCTTTTCACGCAGATCAGCTCAGACCATGGCAGAGGTCAAATCAGCACGGGATATCTTAAAAAAGCCCAAAGCCAAACCAGATAACTCTTCCCAAAAGCCTTCTTTGCTGATTTTTTTTTTCACTCCTGCTGTACTCAGGTCATGCCAGAGTTTCTGCTTGCAGCACATGGAAAATGCAGCAACTGCATGTCAAAAAAAAATGCAGGGAATAAAGAAATGTAGAAGAAAAGGGCGGATAGCACAGGGCAGTTCTTGTTTATCTGGCACTGGGGCTTGCAAGGTTGCAGAGATCCTCAGGCTGAGCTTGGATGGGGAGGAGATGTCCATTAGCTCCATCTCCTTAATTTTCCGTGTAAAGCTTTCCCCCCACTTTGCCACTCCGGTCCCCCCAGCACTGCCCCTGCCCCCCATCCCATTAGGACCCAGCAGGCTGTCGGAAGCATAATGGAAGGGAGAGCTTTCATCCATCACAAACCTTGAAGAGTTCAGCGAGGCAGAGCCATCACAGAGGAGAAACATTCCTCCGCGAATCCCCTCTTGTCTCTCGGGTGGGAAGGGGGAGGAGGAGGGAGAGATAAGGCCAAACTAATTTGTCTTTTTTAATTGGCTCAGAATACTTGAACGAAAGCTGGTTTGTTATCCTTGGCTTTGCTCTGGCAGGCGTCCAGGATGTAGGGCAGGGACGGAGGCTTCTGAAGTGTTAACCTCTTCTAAATATCCTATTAGGATCCTCTCCATTTAGTGTAAGGACCATTCAAGCAGAATCAGACTGGGAGAACCTCTTTGGCTTTCTTTTTTTCCTTTTTCTATTGGAAACTGAGCTTTGAGAGGGACACAGGGACATGCAGAACAGCAAAGGCCCAGGGGTGAGAATCTGCTGGTCAAATTTTCTGCATTCATTATAAACATCCAGAGCTGAGCTAATCGTCCCAAGCTCACTTTGGAGTCAGCAGAGACAGGCATTTTCTGGGGAACAACTGAGTCAGACTAAGGCAGGATCTGAAAGAGGTTCAATGATTCAGGCCTGGAGTGACTGGAAAGGGAGAAAGGAATGGTTTGGGTTGGAATCTTAGAGTAAAGGAATGGTTTTGGTTGGAATCTTAAAGGAATGGTTTCAGTTGGAATCTTAGAACCACGGAATGGTTTGGGATGGAAGGGACCTTAAAAAACATCCAGTTCCAACTCCGAGGTGGTTTTACTCGGGATGTTTACATTTACCTGGTGTCACACAGATGTGACAACAGAACTGTGGGAGGCCTGTGCAGGTCTTGGAGAGTGGCTGGAGGATGAGAGCATCCAAAATGGCACTCAATATCAAGTCACGGGCAAAAAATCAATCTGGTAATGTCAAATAGGTGACTCAGCCTCTGGCTGTTTGGCCTTAGCTGACCATGTCTTGGATACACAGTTGTGAAGAACCACAGAATCATAGAATGGTCTGGACTGGAAGGAACCTTAAAAATCATCCGTTCCTTTCCCCCTGCTGTGAGCAGGGACACCTTCCAGCAGACCAGGTTAAGAAGTGGCTCCAAAGTCAGGCTTGGGGTCAGATTGAGTGGCCATCCATGATTTCCGTTGAGTGACCTGTTTGTTGTAAAAGAGAGATCGCCAAATCCTTTAAAACAAACTCAAAGGCATATTTACAAGATTGTTTAGGCATGAACTCCACCTTCATCAGTCTTTGTGGTCGTGATGTCTGACAGACAAAGTGGTCCAACGTGCTTCCTTGAAGGGTCCCAACTGCAGCTTTCATGAAGATGGATGATATGGACCAGGCTGGATGGGGCTTGGAGCAACCTGGGCTAGCGGAAGGTGTCCCTGCCCATGGCAGGGGGTGGAGCGAGATGAGCTTAAAGTCCCTTCCAACTCAAACCATTCAATAATTCTAGTTTTTATGCATATGGAGTTGAGTTCAGGACAGTGTTGGTGGATCTTAGAGCAACCCTGGATTCTCCCAGGGCTCCTCACACACCCAGCTGAGGTCCAGCCAGGAGGCATTCTGCAGAAAAGCAGTGATGCCGCACACTTTGGCTTCCTCCCATGCTCGGAGGGGTGGATCCTTTGTTTGCAGATGGTTGCAGCCCCAGGTCAAGGCCTGTGCCCTCCACATGTCTGGGAGCATCAGATTTGCTTTGGTCTCTTGACAGCATTACTGCAAAGTAATTTCTCTCTTCGAGCTGTGCGACTTCGGCAGGGGAAGAGGCGAGAGGCAGAGCTCAGCAGCTCTGACAGACAGTTTGCAGGGTCCAAGGGTTAATTCTGTGCTCCGTTATAAATTTCCCTTTGTAGAGCTGGCAAGCCTAATTGATTTAGGAGCCAAATTCCCATTTCTCAAAGAAGACTTATCTGGACTTGTAAAAAGTGGAGCTTGCTTTCAACCCCAAAGCAGGAGAGTTAATGTCCGTTCTACATGTTCTGCCATCTTAAATCATGTTAATTAACAATGTCATTTAATTCATAGAAATGCCTGATTCCTCTTTTCTTTTTTTTTTTTTTTCCCCAGAAACCCATGTGGCCATCAAAACCCCATCATGTTGCATTCCTCAGTCTTATGGAAAGGAAATCTACCTTGCAGGAGGGGGCTGTTTGTGCAAGTAAAAGCCTACAAAGTGAGGAAGGGAAAAATATCCTGGAGAAACATATCCGAGACTGGAATAGCACAGCCAGGGCTGTGTTTGCCAGGGCTGGAAATCCCTGCTCCTTATTTCCATTGATGGAACCTTCTGGAGCTCACCCAGTGTGACCCAAGCAAAGCCATCTCACACCAGCCCCAGCCCCGGGGTTTTGCTTTTCTCAGGTGGTTTAAACAGCTCCTTTGACAGATGCAGGCACAGAGGGGTGGCCCTGCAGCCAAAAACTGCTGTGGGCACCCACAGGCATGGGTCTGGTTCCCTGCTCCATCCCAAAAGTCCTGAGATGCCTGGGGCAAGTCCCATCCTATGGCAGCCAAGGATTAAAGAACCTCGGCAGTGCAAGGGCTCCTTGAGGGCATCTCCCCCATCCTCCTGCCCCGAGGCAGAGTCAGTATCTCCCTGCTTGCCCGTGTCAGGGCTGTTCTGAACAATGCTGAGTTTCCCAGGCGGTTCCTCCTTCACAAACTTCCCTGTCCTTGCCATTAAAAGTCCCTTCCCTCCCTTCTTTTACCTCTCATGAAGGAATGTCACTCCTCAAGTGTCTCTGCAGACTAACTAATTTTGCTGCTCCCCCCTTAATCAGACTTTCCTGCTCCTTTAGTCATTCTCTTGGCATTTTTTTGGGCTGTCCCCAGTCTGACCCCTTTTTCCCTTGAATCCTGGAGGGGGGCCCAGTGCTCCAGCTGAGACCTTCCCAGCACCAAGGAGATAACTCCAGAGCTGACTTCAAAGATAATGCCATAACTCCACGGAGATTCCCAACGGCTCAGACACCTCCCAGCTTCCCAGAGGTTGGGAAGAGGAGTTCCCATTATGAAGGGAGGCTGGGGAAGGCAGATCTAAGACATTTTGGTGTCCACATGAGTCCCTTTGCACGGGGAAAAGTGATGGGAATGGAGAAGGGAGATGTGGAAATGGAACATTTTGGTGTCCACATCCACGTGGCCAAGCCTTGGGGGCAGGGAGCTGTGGTGGCTCCATGAACGCCGGGGTGGGATTTGGTTGTCACAGGGGTGTCTAAGGTCACTTTGGTCTGAGATCCTGCTGCCATTTGGCCTCCTGTTGGCATCTCATGTGCTTTCAGACTTTGCCAGCGCCTCTGTTTGGCCAACTGAGTAGTGTCTAACAGTACAAAGGGAATAAAGGGAATATAAAGGGAATTGACATCCAGATCACACAAAGACACTGGAGAAATTTATAAGTCTTAATCCACAACTGAGTCTTGTGGTGTGCCAAATCTCACAACCTCCCTTGTTCTGTTCCCACATCTCCCTTCTCCATTCCCATCACTTTTCTCCTTGCAAAGAGACTCATGGAGGCATTGCAGGACCACTTCCCTCTCCATCCCTGAGCATCCCCTGGGAGCAGAGCACTGAAACACCCAAGAGGGACCCCAAAACTTGAGACATGAGTCTTGTACAGATAAAAGAGATGGCAAAACACTTTCCCTCAGTTCCCCTGAGCTTTGCCTGGAGAGGAGCTGCCTCCTCTTGCCCAGGGATGTGCTGGAGGCCGAGCAGAGCCCATTCCTTGCTGGAAATGGTGGAAACCCCCCTCCCCTTGTCCATGGCTCCCAGCCCTGGGCACCCCCAGCCCTCGGAGGGCTCTGACAGTAACCATGCCACGGGGGCTGTCAGTCAGAGCAATGTTGGGCAGTGTCAGCCACAGTTCGCTGTAATCTCCCGGGGGGAGAGTGGTGCCAGAAGTGACAGCTACCTTTATCCACATCCCAGGGATATAAACAATATCCTGGAATAATGACAGGCGGAGCATAAGCATCAATATCCTTCAGCTGCTTCTCCCCCCACTCTCTCCACCCCACAGTATGTTCCTGAAAAGCCTCGTTTCCTAATACCTGGGGTTTCTTTGCTTATTAGCCTTATCTGCTGGAGCAAAGTACCTCGGTGAAAGACATTTTTTGGTGACGTTTTTCGGAATGTTTTTGTAATCCTTGCATTTATAGGCAAAGACAAGGAGATCAAAGCTGCCCAGGGTTTATAAAGCATGTCAGGCTGAAAGTTTGACATCAATTAGAGTGATATACACGTTGTCCAGATTTATGAGAAAACACTGATTTGGCCCCATCCCCTGCCCCCAAATCAGTGAGACTCTTTGCAGTGACTTGCATCTCTTTTCAGGGCCTGCTGATGAGTGATCAGGGATCTGTGACCCAGTGCCCAGTGGTTCTTCCCAGCTGAAACCCTGCATGCCCTGCATGCATTGAGTTGGCCGGACTCAGCTGCTTCCATTCACTCTACCCGTGGCACTGCAGTGGCAGCAGTCAGAAATTATTCCCTTTAAATGTGTTTGGAAGGGAAAAGGGGATACAGAATTGAGAATTTAGTTTTCTCCTTAATGCTTTTTTGTTAATACATTTTTTTTGTGTGTGTGTCTTCTTTTGCCTTCTTTTGCAGTAGAAATTGCTTTGCTATCACCAGAAGGAATGGCTGAGAACTGCAAATCCTTCACTGTTTGGTTGCAAATGGAAGAATTCTTTCTTGAAAGGCTGCTGAGGATTTCCTGATGACAGAGGTTTGGGTCCCCACCCCCACCATGGTCCCAAATACTGTCCCAGTGTGGACACCGCCGCTGTGACACAGCAGGGAAAGTGCAGGGGAGCTTCGTGGCTGAGCTGCTCAGGAGAAGAGATTTCAGTTCACAGCCTCTCTCAGGCTCAGAAAAGTGAAACTGAAATCATCTGGTTCCCAGAAAGGAGCCATGACCTTCTCTCCAGCCTTCTTGATGAAGGTGGCCAAGTCTATAACAAAAAAAATTGACTTGTGGAGTGTGAAGGTAACGGAGGGGAGGGATGGCTGTGCCTTTCATCTTCAGACTGCTCCCCTGCACAGGTGTCTGTGCTGTGCCTTTGCATCTGCCTCGATGAAGTGACATGGTGTGGGTAGACTTCGGAGTCTGATTTATAGACACACACTCCCTCTCTTGTGGTCTCCTGGGATTTGCACTAAGAATCATGGAATAATTTGGGTTGGAAGAGACATTTAACCCTCAGCTAGTCCATCTGCCCTGCAGTAAACAGGGACACATTCCACTGTCCCAGGTCTCTCCAAGTCCTGTTCTGCCTGGCCTTGGACACTTCCAGGGATCCAGGGGCAGCCACAGCTTCTCTGGGCAACCTGTGCCAGGATCTGTCCACCCTCACTGTAAAAAATTCCTTCCTTGTATCTAGCAAAAAACCAGCCTCTTTTAGTTAAAAACCATCACTCCATGTCGTGACAGGTCTAACTAAAATGTTGTCACCACTCATGCAAGGTAATTGTGATTAGCGCACCCTGACCTTCAGGAACGCCTTGAAACATCATTTTTGGTGCTCAACTGTGTGGTTTGCAGCTCCCCTGCCTTTGGGAATTTGGTCCAGGGAGAAGATCTGAAATGTCAGAGGAAAGTCAGCTTTCCCCCAGCTGGAGGAAGTTCCTAGACATGGAATTGGAAGCAATGGAGCTGCTACCAGCTTTTTCAGCAAGCCAGATATGAAGCTGTGTTTGTGTCTGTTGTGTAGATTTCTTTCACCTCTGGTTTCTGGACAGGCAGCAAATCCCACAGGATGATTTACCTCTGGATGACTGGAGTAAATATGAAAACATTCCTGAATATCTGGGAGCCTAAGAAAAGGTTCTGGATCTAAAAATGGCCAAAGCAGAGGCGGGGGCAGGAGCCGGGGGTGAAGATAATAAATGCAAATTGGACAGTTTATCCCTAAATTAGACCCTGCTTCCATCTCATTTCCCCTGCTGCCTTTCAGATATCCTCCGAGTGTTTCCTGGCAATCCCTCTGCATTTTTAACATCCAAATTTCCTCCTTTACCCCAGCGTTCACTGCTCTTCCTGTGCCTTGTGACCAAGGGTTGATTGCAATGGACGCTGTTCCTCCAGAACAAACCAGGAGAGGATTGTCCCTTTAAACCTCCTGGAACACAGAAATCCATCCAAGCCAAGGAATTCTCCAAAAGCACCTGTGACAACTTGAAATGGAGCTCTCTGGGTGGAGGGAACAAGAGGTGAAGGTTTCAGCAGGGATTTTTGTCCCTGTGTTGTCACAAACTGTTCTATGCCACAACCGTGTAAGGAGCACAGAAATTTCCGCCAGGATTTTCCATTTCCTCCAAGTGAAACCCAGCGCTGCCAGGAGCCTCCTAAATCTCAGGACTCCTACACATCTCAACACCTCCTCCAGATCAGACTCCAGGCAAAGGATAAGGTTTAATTATTTATTGTTTCTGCATCAAAAATATCTCAGCAAAGAGGTTTTCCAGCTCCCCTTTGCTCAAGGTGGCTGTCGAATGTGTCCTGTGATGGTCACTGGAGGTGTCACCCAGACCGTGAGCAGAGCCTGGAGGGATTCAGCTCATGCTAAAGCAGACACCTCCATCCTCCTGAATTGCTCTCCAAGCTCCACTGACTGCAGAGCCTGGGGAATATGATGAATTCAGATGCCTAAAAATGTCTTTGATAATTTTTTGGGATCCTTTGGCTCTGATGCTGAGTGCTGCCGCTCAGCTGGGAAAGGGAGAGGATGTGCAGTGACATTTGTGCTATCCAACAAAGCCCATTCATGTGATCCAGCCTGTCTTCTGACCATCCTTTGGAGGAGCACTCTGAAAATTCCTGCAGATCCATGAGCTGGCGTGGCAGCTTTTGTGCCTCTGCAGCAAAGGATGCTTGAGAATGTACCAGAATCAACATTTATGGAAAAAAGAGCTGAGGTGGGGGTGTCCAGTACAGATATTATTGGCTGAAATTAATGAGGAATCCCTGTGGAACCACATTTAATGGCTTTTTGATAATTTCTGGAGCTTTTTAGGACCACAAGGTGTGCAGCTTTTCTTGAAAGACAACCAGCAGTTTCTGCAGACACCAGTGGCTCAGCATTTCCCACCTTGGGATTTTACACTGGGAGCCGATGTTTTATCAGTGAACTGAGCTGAGTGATCCAATTCCCCAGGGAAAGAAATATTAGTCTCTTCTTCTCCCAAAGAGATATTAAAAGGTTTTCTTTAGTTGTGGTGCAGCCACTTCTTTATTTCTTATTCTTGGCTGAACCAGAAAGGACCTCCCATGCCTGTTCTGCTCATTTCTCCCAAATTTTCAGAGACCTTCATCTTCTCCAAGCTGTGCTGTTCAGGCCATGCTTTCTCTTGCTCCATTTTTTTTTTTTTTTTTTGGCCGAACTTGCCAAATTTGGCCTGAACTTGCAAAGAGACTTCATCTGCCAAAACCTGCATTTTTGAGTGAATTAATGATGGTCATGAAAAATTTCAGCCAGCGGAGACAAAACCCAGAGCTGTTTTGAAGAGATAAAGTAAAAATGGTGCAAAAGTCTTCCCAGACAAGCCTTTATGGTTAGCTCCTTAAAGGAATGCATGTACCTAACTCCCTCTCAAATGATGGAGAGTCACCACTTAATTTTTGGATGACATTGGCCCTTCATGCTTAGATGGTGATGGCTGCTCTCGACAGCAGAAGGGACTGAACCAACAACCACTGAAAGCAAAAAGCAGAGTTCACATTAATTCCATTCACCCCATCTAAGGATTTGCACGGATTTCCTTATAGGACTGTGTGAGCAAAGTTTGGTGGCACAGGACTGGATCTGACCCTTCTTCCTCTGAGCAAATTCTTGCACTTGGCAGGTTTTGAGCCCAGTTTGCTTAAGCTTTAGCTGTAAAATGCAGATTCTGTTGAAAAATGCCAGTGACTGTCTCTACGCTTTGGCCTTGTTCCGTTTTCAAATCAAAGAACAGCCTCAGCATCCTCCCTCATCCTCCCTTTTATTTCCCTCTTGGCAAAAAATAAACGCGTATATTTTTCCTAGGATGCTGGTATCTCTGCCCAGAACATGCCATGATATTATTTTTAACTCTGTTTTCTCTTCCTTGCTTTTCTTTATGGAAGAGCCTTGGAAGCCTCTCTCTTTTTTTTTTTTTCATCTGCACCCGCATCTGCTTTGCCCTTCCCTTCCCTTCCTCGCTGCTCCTGATAAAACACCTTGGTCTGATTCCAGCAAAGTGCCAAATGTTCTGTGCAGGGAGCTGGGCAGAAATACCTCTGCTGATTAAATCACCGTTTTTAAATAGCCTGAGCGGTTCATGTCAACTCTTCGCTGCCAAACAGTTTCTTGTCTACCCAAATCCGCTCAGCGGCAGCAGATCAGTGGCAGCCAACCTCTCTTGCTCTTGGCTTGTGCTGAGAAAAGGCGGCTAAAAAACAGACAGATATGGAAATATCTCCTGAAACAATGGGAGGAGCTGAAGGAGCAGAAAGCAGTATTTCTGGACATTGAGTTTCACCAGAATTCAGCTGTTTTCTTGCTGAGCGTGGGCTGAGTGTTGTTTTTAGAGACTTAGAGGGCTGACTGTCAGTCATGGCGTGTCTGTAGGTGAGTTTGGAGCTTCGCTGCATTGGATGGACAGGGAAGTGAGAGGTTTTTGGAAGCTCAGATATGTCTTTGGTGAGCTTTGAGATCTTGTGGTGCTTCCTGGGGCTGAGTTTTCTTCTCAGGGACAAGGGGAAAAGGGCGGCCCTGCTCATGGATTGGTGAGTTTCCAGTAGCTCCAGTACTTCTGTTCATGTCGGGAGGAGGCAGGAATTGATTCCATCTTGCTGGGCATTCTGGCCCTTGCAGATATTGCAAGGTTAAAGGAGGAAAGGCATGAGGAGGAGACTGACTCCCTCTGGTCTGGCTATGCTCTGTGGGTGACCAGGGAAGGAGAAACTTTCTCTGACTAAGAACAGATCTCTCTTCAGGATAGAAAAGACACTTTTTTCCCCACTATCCACACTGGTAGGCTGACTAGACTGCAGCAAAGGCTGAAATATTGTCCTTGTGCATGGTGAATGGAGGGTACAGTGAACTTCTGCATCTCATGTCCAGGAATTCCAGGACCTTTGTGTTTCCTTGCCTTCATTTGGGCCCAGGCCATTAGCACTGACAGGTGATTGTGCTTGTGGACCAGGGAAATCCTGTGGATTTATAATCCACGTGAAAACTGTGGATTTTTAAATGGATGGAAAGAAACCCCGATTCTACACCAACAACACCCTAAATAACACACCAGGGCTTTGTAAGGGATACAAACTCTTATGTCTATGGGAAGGATGAGAATGAGATCTAAAAAATATCCCATGGGAACTTCTCAAGCTGCAGCTGGGGGTACCTGACACTTTCTGTTGAAGCATCACCCTGAAGCTCAGAGAGGGGACCAGAGCATCCTGCACCCCAACCCTGCTGTTCCACCCTTGCCTGCCGGGGCAGCCCTGGCCTGTCCTTGCTGTTCCCAGGCAGGAGTCAAGGTCTCCGTGGCAGGAGAGCCTGACGCAAGCAGCTCCCCCCGTGACGCTCCCGGGTACAGAACATTCCCGAGGGGAGGCGAGGGGTGGCCGGAGGGGACAGGGCACAGATGCGCACGGACAGTCACCTTGAGCGCTGGGAAGCAGCTCCGGAGCGAGCAGGGATTGTTTTGCTGTCCTGCTCCAAGCAAGAGGAGGAGGAGGAGGAGGAGTGGGGCCGACGGCAGGGATTTTGTGGGAGATTGCGTTGGAAGGAGCCGGCGCAGCTGAGCTCCATCCCGTGGCCTTCACCTGCTGCTTTGCGGGGGGAGAAAGGAGAGGGCAGATGTGGCTGCGGAGCTCTTTGATTTCTCCTGCTTTCATATTTTGGTTTTTTCCCAGGTGGAAGGACCATCTGGTCCTGCAGCTTGAGTTGGGTCCATCCAATTAAGATCTCTTCACCTTCAGAGGAGGATGGCCAGACTCGAAATGACTGCTGGGAATTTGGGAACGGTCTCTGACCCATGATAACCCCCAAACAGTGCTTGGGACTCACCTGGGTCAGTGCTCCCCAGGTCAGGCCAGACCTGTGCCAGACCAAGCAGGAAGGACAGTTTGGAGATGGAACTTCAAAGGGGTTTTTTCCACAGAGCAATGGGGTCATCCTCTTTCCCTCCATCCATCTTTTTGAGCTCCTCCTGCTTCAGAGGGGACATTGGTTGGGCGTTTCCCCTGTGATGAATTATCCTGATTTTCCTTCCTTTTGCATCCAAGTGGGACAATGCTGTGAGAACCCCCCTGAGCAAAATACAGCCCATCCCCAGGGCTCGGGCCTTCCTTGCTGGTGTACAAGGATCTGAGGATGGGAGACTGGAGAGGGACTTGGGAAAAGGGATGGAGGGACAGGACACAGGGAAAGGCTTCCCACTGCTGGAGGGCAGGGCTAGATGGGATATTGGGAAAGAATTCATCCCTGTGAGGGTGGGGAGGCCCTGGCACAGGTGCCCAGAGAAGCTGTGGCTGCCCCTGGATCCCTGGCAGTGTCCAAGGCCAGGTTGGACAGGGCTTGGAGCAAGCTGGGGTAGTGGAACAAGATGATCTTTAAGGTCCTTTCCAACCCAAACTATTTTAGGATTCTGTGAAACTGGGGGTGAGTTCAGACCACCAGCCTGGTGGGTGTTGTTTTTATCCCAACAAATGGCTTTACATTTTCAGATCACACCTTGGGGCTGGGATGTTGCTGCTCCATGCCAAAAGCTTTACAGTTTTCCACTGCCCCACCCTTTTTCGATCAAATCCGTAAGAGACAAAACAAGGCAATGTTTTAGAAACACCCACAAGTGCTTCTCTGGCCCCATATGCTCAAACTGTGCTCAGAGAGTGCTCCCACCCCTCCATCCCTCCCTGCCTCCCCATCCCTCTCTATCCAACACTCAGCCACAGGCTGAGCCTTTCCCAGCAGTTTTGGCTCTAAGCAGCCAAAGAGGGAGCGAGAAGAGGGCAGGGGCTGGGGGGCAGGGTGTAAATGGCTCGCTGAGGATGCTATCACGTCAAACGCACTGTTTACAAGCTGCTGCCAGGTTATGGAAGATCAGAGAGTCGCTGGCTCTAAACACAGCTACTCCTGGAGTGCAGCGTGTCGGGGCTGGTTGATACATGTCCCCCCGCTGCCCTTGGGGTGACCTTTGAGACCCTGGAGTTATCAGGGGGAAGCGACCATGCGGTGGGGCTGGAGGACCACCTACGGTGCGAGGGGAGCTGTGGGGAGATGCTGCCCAGCCCAAAGGGAGGAGATCTGGAGATACAGAGGGCTCCTGGCCCGCATGGATCCAAGGCTGGGAGCCTACAGGAGCATCTCAACACCTGGGATGAACACTTGTCAGTCCATGGATGGCAGAGGTGATTTTTTCCAGCCTGATCTGTTGGGTTGCTTGGTGTCCTCTGTGGTGTTGGCCTATGGAGAGAGGTGGCTCTGTCCACCAAATGAAAACCAACGCTGATGATTTCAGGCAAAATTGGGTTTATGGGGTGTATCTGTAGTATTAAATGCACCACAGCTAGAAATCTGATCATCTCCACCACTAAACTCTCAACCTGCTCCCAGCACCAGCTTGGCCAAGCTCAGCCATCAGAGATCCAAATGACCCCTGGATCCAATCAGACCGCAGACAGCACACTTCCAAAATATATTTTTGGATCTGTTCACACTGTTTTGGAGGCTGAGAGAGTTTAATAGCGTGGACATGGCCAGAGCAGACCCACTGGCCTCAGGATTGGGCAAAGAAGTGTATATTTTTGTTTACCAGAGCAGCTGCACTGTGTAGGTGCCACAGTTTAAGGCACTGGAGAGTCAACACCAGACAGAGCAGCCCTGGCAGTGTTTGTCCTGCCAACGGAAGGCGCCTGAGGTCCTCATTTGAAGATGACAAAGGCAAATTCTAATGAAGGAGTCCCTGTCCATGGCAGGAAGGCTGGAACTGGGTGATGTTTGAGGTGTCTTCCTACCCAAACCATTCTGTGATTCTGTGATTTCATGAAAATTGGTCAGATGCAGATAAGAGAAGCAAGGTGTGATATAAATTTCTGATCTCCTGGATGGGACAGGCAAGCTGATCTGGAGGTTTGATCTGGATAAGAAAACAGGGGTAAAGCCTCTCACATTTACCTGTTCAGAGCAGCTCAAGTTCCCTCTGCTTGCCAGGGCACAATCCCCAGTCAAGGCTTGGAGGCTCCCTGTGGTTATGGAATCATTTAGGCTGGAAAAGCCCTCTGAGATGATCAAGTCCAACCACCCCCCAGCACTGCAAAGGCCACTGCTGACCCATGTCCCCAAGTGCCACATCCACATGGCTTTTAAATCCTTCCAGAGATGGTGATTCAGCCACTGCCCTGGGCAGGCTGTTCCCTCATTCCCAGACACCAATATGGTTTTAATTCCCATTTCTGGTCATGATCCTGAGCATCTCCAGCCCAGGGCAGGGCCACAGAAAACTCCCACCACCCTGCCACAGCTGCCTTTCCACTGTCTCCACCCTGTGGCTTCAGCGGGCCCTGGGGAAAAAAAAAAAAGAGGAAAGATAAGGTCAGAAAGAAGGCTCAGGTGAGGATGAGTTAAATATAGATTTGAAAGGCTGAGGGAAATCTCCTGCTGTCACAGAGACAGCGATGGCCAGCAAAACGTCTGGCTCTGGTACAATGAGGGTGATATTTAGAGGATGGTGGAAGGAGTTGGAGGCTTCAGAGGATGTCCCTTCCTCCTGCTTTGCTGACAGAGACCTGGAGCTCAGGTTTAAGGCAGAGAGGACAAGTTGGCTGCAAATCCTTTGGTTGTGACCATGGGGAGGGCAAGGCCATGCTCATCTCCAGGGGGAGTCACAGCTGGGTCTCTTGTTGTCACACCCCAGGCCAGAGCAGGTGGCCATCCCTGCTCTCCAGCGCTGGATAAATTGCTGATTTTAGCTGGGAGAGACCTTGAACAGATTGAGGGAGGAGGAAACTCTGGAGGAAGGAGGTCTGGAAGCAGCCTAGGCAAGGAGAACCCATGGCAGGTCACAGGCTGTCTGCAGTGGTAGGCAGTCCCAGATGCCATGGGGAAAGGTGGAACACAAGCCCTGGGAGAGGAAAACAACAAAATCAGTGGTTTAGAGACTTTCCAAGCCAGGGATGGTGGCATAATACCCAGCTCAGCCCACTGAGGGATGAGCAATCCTGCAGAATCAGGCCCAGCCCTCCTGCCAGCAACCCCACACAAACCTCATTGGAGCAGCCATGGGCCCTCAGTAATTAAAGAAAATGCTTCCCTCGACCCCTTTTATCCATGAGGAGTTTTCCTGGCTGCTGGCAGGGATGGAATGTTGTCCTGAGCAGCCAGTGGGGATGGAGAGGACTTTCCTTGGGCCGATTTGTTGCAGACTCAGTCTCTGCTTCCCACCAGGAACACATCTCTGCCCCCCACACAGCCTGGCAGTGACACATGGCCCCAGCTTCTCCTTGGTTAGGGGTGCTCAGGGGTGCCCACAAATGCTTGTCAGAGCCAGCCTGGAGCATCACCACCCTTGGGGATGCTCTGCACCAAGGCTTCTTGGAGGAGCAAACTCAGTGAATTGTCCCTTGGCACTAGGCTAGTGAGCTGCCTGGCCAGGGAGGGGGCCCTCCCGGAAAAAGTGGTCATTGTTCCCTTTGGTGGAGCAGCTCAGAGAGCAGAGCTCAGCCTGGCAGGACGCTGATGCCCTTGTTTGCTCTGCGGTGTTTGCCAGGGAATATTTACCCCGCTGTGTGTGGGTGGTGGTAAAACAGAGCAAGGCGAGGGCTCCTCACCACCTCCCTTCCCCAGCAGCCATGCCTTGTGTTTCAGTGGCAGCGTGGCAAGCTCCAGGCAGCCTGTCCTGCTCAGAGCAGGTGGGGACACTTGGATCTTCCCTTTATCCCCATGGGAGAGATCCCAAGCTCCTGGAATGAGGCACTCAGGTGGGTGAGCTGTGCCTGCCAGTGCTGCTGCGCTCCAAACAAGAGCCCAGCACGGGATGGCATTGAAATAAAATCCCATTTCTCAGGACGTGGGATGATGGCTTTAAGCTGAAGGAGGGTCGATTTAGATTAGATATTAGGAAGAAATTCTTGTCTGTGAAGAAGCTGTGGCTGCCCCTGGATCCCTGGAAGTGTCCAAGGCCAGGCTGGACAGGGCTTGGAGCAGCCTGGGACAGTGGAAGGTGTCCCTGCCCTTGGCAGAGGGTTGGAATGAGATGAACCCTAAGGTCCATTCTATCCCAAAGCATTCTGTGATTCCAAGATTCTGTGACATGACTCTGATGCTGCTTTGCTCTTGCTCTACCCCAGCTGACCGAGTCCATCCAGCAGCTCCAGGCTCCAGCTGCAGACAGAGCGTGTGCTGTGCTCAATCTTTTATTAGACATGAGAAAATTCGCCCTGCACTGAGTGCCTGGGTTCTGAGAAAAGCTGGAGCTCACACCTCACCAGACAGACAGCAGAAAAACCACCCAGTACTGCTGCTCCCCACAGTCCTGCCCTCTCGTTGGTTTTCTTTGCTGTCCCTCCCTCTCCCACCTCTCTCCCCTCAGCACCTACTGATTTTTCCATGCCTGTGCCCCCCCCTCGGCCCTGGCTCCAAGTTTCCAGATGCACTTCCCATTTTGCCAAGATGTCACCCTGCACAGCTATTGCCCAGAGAAGGTTTTACACTGCAGCCACGGCCATTTCTACATCTGTGAGGTGAAAATTGAGAAATACCACAAAAACCTTGTCTCCAAAGCCTCAAACCACTGGTGTTAATAACAATGAACTCTGCATAAGACCAGATAGTACCCACAGAGATGAAATTTTAGAAGATGGGGATGCAGTAGCAGGACCAAGGCTGCTTGGGAAAGCAAAGACCGATAATGGAGGACTGAATATTTCAGTGTGAGAATTGGAAAGACCTTCCAGTGGTACCTAGGGAAGAAAAGAAAGGATTATCTTGGATATTATGCAGGAGACACATCACTAGGTAATTCTTTAAATCCTTGTCTGGGTCGTTAGTTGTTCACGCTCTGTCTGTGGCAGGAATTGACTCATATCTTGTAAAATACCTTTGCACAGCCCGACAGGTTCTTCTTGGGTAGGTCCACAAACTGAATTTGAGAGCCTGGATCACTTTTATCACCTTTGTCCTGCTCCTGTGAGCCTCTCGCCATGTGAGGAGACACCTCTCAGGCTGCCAAATTGGTGTGGGGACAAAGGGGCTCCTGCAGAGCTTTCTGATGGCATCAGACCCATCCTGGTCTCTGGAGCCTCCTGGGCTGGAGGTCACAGAGCACAACACCCCCTTTCTCACCTGGGATTGTGACTGCAATCCCTGATGTCCATGCTCAGGGTTTGGACAGGAGGGCAGGTCCGTTTCCCAGTGGTTTTGGTGGGCGTTTTGTAAAACTGCGGATGTTTTGTAAAACCCTGGCTGCTCACAGGGCTCATTCTCTCCCTCCATCCCCTGGAGAGGCTCAGCTTGGTGGCACAGCCCGAGCCTACTCCCCAAAGAAAGGGAAGAGTTTCCAGTGGCTTTTTCCAGGCCTTCATGGAGGAGATCATGGAGCCAGGTCTGCCCCAGGGAACAAATGAAACACATTTGTGCAGCAGGAACAGAAAGGACAATGGTGTCCAGTGCAGAGGAAGCTCAACTCACAGTCCCTTGTTATGTTCACCCTGGGCTCGGCCACGTGCTGCAACTGGCCATAAAAATATCCATTTCCTTTCTAATTTGAGCTACAACACTTGACACTTTGGCCTTGGGCGATAATGTAATGTACAAGTGCTCAGCAGACACCCTGCAGCTCTTCTTCCTGCTTTGCTCCAGCACAAATCATCCACAGTTTTCACTTCAATAAAATATTAACAGCCGAGGAGTCAAACAGCTTTCATCTGTATTTATTTCCTGACTATCATCTCATTAACAGGAATCTGCTGGTTCTGCATGGAGTTCCTGGTATCTGGGAGAGACCAAGCTGGAGTTCAACCAAGGGGAAAGTCTGTTCCTTCAGCTCCAGTGAAATTATTGAAGAAATGGCTTTTTTCCCCCTGTGGTTTAAAATGGGCTTTGTGTAATTATAGCCCAAGTAACTTGTCCCCAGGGAACCGTGCAGGAATTGGACCGAGCCTGATTCATCTTTGATTAGTTCTGGGACTCACTAGGACTGAGTTCATGGGGTTCAGGTTGTGAAGATGGAGATCTTTTCCACAGCCCAAGGTTTCCCATCCATCTCCAGTGAAGTCCTAGAGGGGTGCAGACCTCCATCCCTTTGGAAAAATCCAGAACACCCTAGGGTTTCTCCACCAGATCCAGCATTTCTGAGGCTGGGTCATCTCACCCAGTTCCGTTCTTCCTGAGTCTGGGAGATTATTTATTCTCATTAATTCCTCCTTTCCACTTCAGGGTGCAGGATTGACATTTCCAAACTGCAAACCAGCCATCTCCAGAGACTTTGGCCTCCCATGAATGCTAAATCAATCTCAGTGTGATCTTTCTGTGGGTCTGCAAAGCATTTGAAGCCAGGTCAAGCACTGTTCATGCCCACACAAGCGAGTTACCTCACTGGAGCACGCTTGGAAAGTGATGCTAGCATCACAGTGTGGGATTTTGTCTCTTTACAGGTAATAGGAAGGGGTGTTATGGCACTGAAGACCAAGGCCTGGCACTGAATGGAGCTACCAATAGCTGTCCCTACAATTTGTGGAGAGTTTTCCTACTCCTTTTGCTCCCAGGCTTTTGTGCAGCAGTGGCACGAACAGCTGATTCTGTGTCACGTCTTGGGGCTCTCTGGGTGTTTTTTCTTACACACAGGACACAGAATCATGGAATGGATTGGCTTGGATGGGACCTAAGATATCATCTTGTTCCAAACCTCTGCCATGGGCAGGGACACTTTCCACTGTCCCAGGTTGCTCCAAGTCCTGTCCAGCCTGGCCTTGGACACTGCCAGGGATCCAGGGGCAGCCACAGCTTCTCTGGGCACCCTGGGCCAGTGTTTTACACTCCCACTGTAGAAAAAATTCTTCCTTAAGTCTGGTCTAAATCTACACCATTTTAGTTTAAAAGCATCATGTCTTGTTGTATCACAACAGATCCTGCTAAAATGTCTGTCCTTATCTTTCTCAAAACCCCCTTTGAATCTTAAAAGGTCTCGCAGAGATTTCTCTTTTCATCTCTGATGTCTCTTTCCTGTAGCGTTCCCGTTCCTCTGTGAAATGCACCCTCTACTGTTGGACTCAAAATGTGCTTCATGGAGAAGGAATCAGCAGATGAAACACCCCGAGGAGATGATTCTGGAGAGTTCCCCATGTCCCATCCTAGAGCTCTCTCCTGTGATCCTCACACCCCTCCCATGTGCCATCTGTGCCTCATGTCCTTGCCCTCCACTCCCCAGCCCAGTGAAAATCCTGACCGGAGACCAGCCTGGGGCCTCTTGTGGGCATTGCCCCGGCTCGGAGATCCACCACAAACCGGGGGAATGGCATTTGAACCCTCCCGGCGCTGGGTGCGGAGCGGCACCCGCCGCGATGTCGCACCAGGGAGCTTGTGCAGCCGAGCGGGGCGGGGCTTTATTTCAGAGTTATTTTATTTCTTGTATTTTCACTTCCCTTGAGCAGCCCAGATTCGCTGGGAAGGAGGGACATCTCGTGGCCATACCATGAATATCTCTCCCGACTCCCCTTCCAGCCCCGGGTACCACCGCAGCATCACCCGGGGAGCCCGCGGCCTCTCCCCGCCCCTCCACGGGCTAAGGGTGGGCACGGAGAGGACAGGGCTCACCCCCACCCTGGATAAAGTGGCTGAAAAAGATAAATAAATGGGAAATCGCCGTATCCAGTTTTTTATTACTGACTTGGGGCAGAGCCGGGGCATCGCCTGGACGGAGCACTCCAGAGCTGGCGTGGCCCAGGGAGGTGCGGACAGGACACGCTCCCACCCCTGCCCGTGGCACGGAGGGGGTGCGGTGTTGCCTGCAGGGGATTCAGAGGTGGCGCGGAGATTCTGAACCCCCACACCACCACCCTGGCCACGGTGGGACGGAGATTCTGAACCCTCACACCACCACCCTAGCCACGGATCCCTCTTCCCGGGGCTGCAGCTGAGGGGATTTTCTGTATCCAAGTGCGTCACGAAGGAGTTTTCTGTCCTTCGTGCCGGAGGTGATGCCTGCAAAGTGGGCACAGCCCCCCGAGGCGGACGGGGAAGCAGCCGAGCCGTCTCTCAGCCATCTCTTCAGTCTCTGTGACAACCACAGAGCCGGCGGCATCCTCCTCCTCCTCCCTCGCGTCCCTCCTCATTCCCCATCTCCACGTGCGGACGGCAGAAAGGGACTCGCCTGCACCGAGCCACCGGCGGGCGGTGGCTTTGCCGCAGCGCTGTCCCCGGGAGCCGGCGGGGCGGTGGCTCACTGCTGCGGCTCGGGCTCGTACTGCTTTTCCGTGGAGGTGTAGAAGTCCTCGAGCACCGACTGCAGGTACTCGAAGGTGGGGCGCTCCTCGGGGCTGCTGCGCCAGCACTTGAGAATGACGCTGCTGTAGAGCTCGCCGGGACACGACTCCGGGCAGGGCATGCGATAGCCCCGCTCCAGGTTGCGGATCACCTCGGGGTTGGTCATCCCTGGAGGGGAATATAGCCCAGAAGGGTTTTCAGCGCCCCGCAGGGGAAGGTTAGTGCTCTCAGGCTCCCACCCAGCAGGGCTGGAGGGGCTGCGGAGGTTCCCAGAGCTGGGAATCTCATCCTTTCTCCGGGGCTGTGCTTCCCCTCCATCCCCCGTGCCCTCCCTGAGTGCCCTCTCTGAGTTTGGCTTTGCGCAGGTGTAACCGAGGGAAGGAAACTCAGCATGAAGGACCTTCTGTGACAAGAGGGACACTGAGGGGCTGGAGTGTGTCCAGGGAAGGGAATGGAGCTGGGGAAGGGCCTGGAGCCCCAGGAAGGGCTGAGGGAGCTGGGGGGGCTCAGCCTGGAGAAAAGGAGGCTCAGGGGAACCTTGTGGCTCTGCACAACTCCTGACAAGAGGGGACAGCCGGGGGGGGTTGGGCTCTTCTCTCAGGTAGAAAGAACAAGAGGAAATGGCCTCAAGTCACACCAGGGGAGGTTCAGATTGGATGTTAGGAACAATTTCTTCATGGAAAGCATTGTCCAGCCCAGGCACAGCTGCCCAGCACAGTGGTGGAATCCCCATTCCTGCAGGGATTTACTAGACATGCAAATGTGGCACTTGGGGACATGGCTTAGTGGTGGCTTTGGCAGTGCTGGGTCAGCTCAATTAAAGGCCTGTTCCAACTTAAACAATTCTCCGATTCTAAAAGAGATTTGAGTGTGTCTGGTCACACTTCAGGGAGTGCCTCCAAGCCTGAAGCAGCACGGGATGCGTGGAGTGGCTGCACACTCATCCTGTGTGCATCACATTCCCAGCACACTGCACCTGGATATGGGATCCTGTATATGGATATGGGATCCTGGACCTGGATAAGGGATTCTGTACCTGGATATGGGGTTCTGTATGTGGATAAGGGATCCTGTACCTGGATAAGGGATCCTGTACCTGGATATGGGATCCTGTACCTTGATATGGGCTTCTATACCTGGATAAGGGATCCTGTATGTGGATAAGGGATCCTGTACCTGGATATGGGATCCTGTACCTGGATATGGGATCCTGTACCTGGGTAAAGGATCCTGTACCTAGATAAGGGATCCTGGACCTGGATATGGGATCCTGGACCTGGATAAGGGATGCTGGACCTGGATATGGGATCCTGTACCTGTGTAGTTGCACTGTTTTAGAAATCCTTCTGTTCTTTCTCATGGAGAATAGAGATAAACTGCACTTTCTGTACTTTCTTAATCTCTGNTGATATGGGCTTCTATACCTGGATAAGGGATCCTGTATGTGGATAAGGGATCCTGTCCCTGGATATGGGATCCTGGACCTGGATAAGGGATGCTGGACCTGGATATGGGATCCTGGACCTGGATAAGGGATGCTGGACCTGGATATGGGATCCTGGACCTGGATAAGGGATGCTGGACCTGGATATGGGATCCTGGACCTGGATATGGGATCCTGTACCTTGATATGGGCTTCTATACCTGGATAAGGGATCCTGCCGTAGGTGATGATCTCTGTCAGGAGGATCCCGAAAGACCACACGTCAGACTTGATGGTGAAAACCCCATAGTTAATGGCCTCTGGAGCAGTCCATTTGATGGGAAATTTGGCACCTGTCCAGAGGAAACACAGGAGAAAAACACCTGGAGTTAGAGCATCTCCCTCACCCCTCACAGGCACAGCAATTCCCAAAACTGATCCCTGGTTCCCTTGGGCTGTTGGTTATGATCCTGTGATTCTTCCTAGGAGAGGGGCTCTGACCCTTTCATCATCTGCATGTCCTCCTCTGGACCTGCTCCACCCCAGAACTGGATGGAATATTCAAAACCAATGTCTTTGGCAGATTTATTATGGTAGGATTTTAGTCTATATGAAATTTCTTTGGCTTTTGCCAACAAAAATTGGATCAAATGATCCTTGAGGTCCCCTTCCAACCTGGTACTCTATAATTCTGTGAAATCACTTATTAGAAGGCGTTGTTTCTTAGCAAAAATGCATAAATATTACAGCAAATATAAATTCCCCAGTTCTTAAAGCTGCATATTTTTATTAAAACCAAAATAAGACCCATTTTATTTTGTTCACCAGGTTCTTGCTTAACCACTGTGGACAGCAGTGACCATAAGTTTGCAATTTCAGCTTCACTAACACAAAAAAACCCCCAAAACCAGCCATCAGCCAAACCACCTTGATAAGTGGGAACTGATCATGCTATGCTGCAGAAGAAACCACGCAGGACTGAAAATCCAACTGCAGGGTGTGAAATAAGTGCCTCAGTTGTTGCACATCACACTCTGAGTGACAAGGCTGGGAAATGTGATCTCTGAAGTGAGAATTGTTCAGAGCAGATAGAGGGGAGCTGTTATTCCAGAGCAAAGCTAGCTGGGAAAATGCTGATAGAGCTACTTTCCACTGGAAAAGAAGCTCCTTTGGTTATTAATGGAATTAAACTGATTTCATCAAAGCTTCTCTTAAGGATTAAACTGCCTTTAAAATTTGCAGCAAAGTCAAAGTTCCCCTTCATGACAATTTCTGAATTACATTTGGCATCTTTTACCATTCTGAAATAGTTTTGCATGTGGAAATAGGTAGAATTTGTATCATAAAGTAGTTTGGGGACAGGAAATTGAAAGAAGTTCTTCTTATCTTATTTTTAAAAAACCCACAAAAAGTACTGCATTTCCTTTCCTCAGAGTATATTTTAGGGGGAATTTTATCTCATCCCAGCTCTAGAGGAGGACAGATTTCCAAAGTAGGAAAATCTCCTGATAAATGCCACTTATGCCTGATTTAATTGTTTAATTTCAATCACTTCTGCTGCTATCCCTGATGCTCTGTAAAGTCTCTTTGCAATCTGAATGATTTGATCTCATACCTGACCTCAGAGGCAGAGTTCAATACAAGGATGATCTGGGAAGCCTTTTGCAAACTAAATGATTCTGTGATTTAATATTCTCTAAGTTATCCCTTTGTTGTGGAAAGGACCTGATGTGGTCAGGGCTTATTTTTGGTTTGCCTGGGACACCTGGAAGCTGCTGCTGGGTCCAGATTTGTGGCTCCTGCTCCCCTCTGCAGTGCAATGACCGAGTTACTCTGTCATTTCCTTCCCTCTGGACTGAATCCCTGGGAAAACTTGGGCACAGGCAGAGGCTTTCATTAGCAGAGGTCAAATTTCACCACTAAAAGAACCTGAGGGTCAGCAGGACTCCCCCAAACAGAGCCAAAAGGCTTTTTTCCCATTTCTCACTGCTATTCTCTGTTGGTTTTCCAGTCCCAAAGTGCTCCTACCTCTCCTGGGACTGGATTTTTGGGTGTCTCTGTTTCTCTTCCTCCTGCCCGGGTGCTGACAGCAGCAGCCGCGTGGGCTTTGCTCCCCTTTCCCTGATCCCAGCCTGATATCCTGGCATTCCTGGGGGCAGCAGGGTGGGAGATAAGGGCAGGGCCCTGACGAGGCAACGCTGGGAACCACACCCACCTTCCTGTGCCATGTACTCGTTCTCGATGAGCCTGGCCAGGCCAAAATCAGCGATTTTGCAGCACAGCGTCTCCGAGACGAGGATGTTGGCAGCCCTCAGGTCGCGGTGGATGAAGTTCATGCGCTCAATGTAGGCCATGCCCTCTGCCACCTGGGAGGGGAGGAAGAGCCCATCTTCATCATCACCTGCCCATTTTATCTTGGCTGCTGCTCACCCAGCTCTGGCATTTGTGAGGGGTTGCTCAAATGTCGCCATGATCATGGATGTGCCCACGTTCCCCAGGGATGGATGGATGGGTGGATGGATGGATGGATGGATGGATGGGTGGATGGATGGATGGAGGGAGGGATGGATGGATGGATGGATGGATGGATGGATGGACGGATGGATGGATGGATGGAGGGAGGGATGGAGGGAGGGATGGATGGATGGATGGATGGATGGATGGATGGATGGATGGATGGACGGATGGATGGATGGATGGATGATGGATGGATGGATGGATGGAGAGATGGATGGATGGATGGACAGATGGATGGATGGGATGGATGGACGGAGGGATGGATGGACGGAGGGATAGATGGATGGATAGATGGATGGATAGATAGATGGATGGATGGATGGATAGATGGATGGAAGGAAGGATGGATGGATGGGATGGATGGATGGAGGGATGGGATGGATGGGTGGATGTGTAGCTCTAGACTCCATATAAAGTGCTAAAAACCCCTGTTCCAGGCATTTTAGGCTAAACAATTCCTCTCAGTAGTAAAATCCAAGGACACTTTGCTGCCTCAGAGCCCCAAAACAGGTAAACAACAGTGAATTGCAGGGAGCAAGCTTAGGGTAATTGACATCATCACCTGAAGGTGTAATTGGTCAATTAAGGCCCAACATGCTAATAGAGAGACCTTATAAAATGTGTAGAACTCGTGGCTCATCGTCCATTTTGGGTGTGGCCTCTCGAGTAGGCTCTGTCTGCTCTAAATGTACCTTAAAGGTCTTTAATAAATTAATCTGATATTTATTCTCATATAACTTTGTCCATCCTTTCTTTCAGGTGAGCCTGTTCAGGCATCAGATGGATGGATGGATGGACAGATGGATCAACAGACAGGTAAATGAGTAGATATCGCCCATGTAGAGGTGCAGATACTCAGTTTTATCAGCCTGAAAGCTCTGAGCAGCCAAGTCAAGGAGAACAGAAGCACCACCCTCTGTTTTGCTAAGGACTCACGGCCCTGGGTGATGTCTGCAGTGAGATGCAGAAAGGTGAAACCACATCACTGGATTATCGGTTTCTGCCACAAGCCTCTCCAGGGGGGATTTTAGTCATAAACATTCCAGGTTAAATATGTGCATTTTAAAAGGAAAGAAAAAAACACAAAAAAACCCAAACCAGCAAATCATAGAATTATTAAATGGTTGGAAGGAACCTTAGGACCTTAAAATTCCTCTCATTCCAACCCCTGCCATGGGCAGGGACACCTTCCACTATCCCAGGCTGCTCCAAGCCCTGTCCAGCCTGGCCTTGGACACTGCCAGGGATCCAGGGGCAGCCACAGCTTCTCTGGGCACCCTGTGCCAGGGCCTCCCCACCCTCACAGGAATGAATTCCCTCCTAACATCTGCTCGAGGTACCTGGTGAGTGATGAGCCTCTGTCAATGACAGCAGACATTTTATCGATGAGTGCTGGGGATTGAAAAGGGAGATTGATAGAAAACAGAGATGACTGGGCTGAGTCTCAGACTTGGATTGGGAATTTATCAGGAGGGTGAGTGGGTCTGTGCAGTCCCTGCATTTATTAAAGCCTTTAAGGGGCTGAGGACAGAGCAATTTTCCACTCCATGCAGATTCACATGAGCCTCTGAACTCACATGTGGTTTCGAACAGGATACTCACAGTACTTTCCAGTGTTGCATTTCTAACCTGTGTCAACACCCCTCGAGTGCAAGGGCTGCTTGCTGCAGTGGAAAATGGAAGAATTGATGTAATTTCCTGTCCTGATGTTAATGAGATAGGACCTGGTGCCTGGCCTGTTCCAGCCCAGAGTGTTTTCAAGCATTTACCCTCAAGACTGACCACAGGATCGAGAGCATCAGCCCAGACTGTTCTAATTTTAACTCCACGGATGTCATTGGATCAAAAATTGCGCTCGAGAGGGTTGGGCGCCTCTTGGGCTGTGATGTCACCCCAACACCACAGATAAACAGATTGCAAAATAACTTGATAGATTTCCCTTTTCCTCCTCCTCCTGCTGCTCCTCCCCAGAGTTACCCAGGGAATGTTTGAGTCCCTGCCCTGGGGAGGTGGTGCTGGCGTGGGAGGGGGAAGGATGAAAACTGTTCTTCCAATTGATGCTGAGGCCTCAGGGATGGGCAAACTCCTTCCTAGCCTGTGCTGAGGGTGATTTCTGTGGGTTTTGCATCACTGGGGTGTGGGGTTTGGTCTTTGCTCAATTATCCTGGTCCTGGTGTGTGGTGCAGTTTGCCCAGAGAAGCTGTGGCTGCCCCTGGATCCCTGGAAGTGTCCAAGGCCAGGCTGGACAGGGCTTGGAGCAGCCTGGGACGGTGTAAGGTGTCCCTGCCTAAGGCAGGGAGTGGAATGAGATGATTTTTCAGGTTCCTTTCAGCCCAAACCATTCTGTGATTTCAAGATTCTGTAACATTGGCCAAAATCTTTGCTCTGGGTCACCCACAGATTGCTCTGCTGCAGCAATTTCCTCCTGCTCAGAAATGCATCAAGCCAATTTCTGGGGAACGCTCCCACTGAACTCAAGGCCTCTGTAATACAGATTAATTTGGGATAATTTTCCTTTTCCTCAGGAATTTGAAACAAACCACAGGCTGTAATTTTCAAGGCAGGGAATGAAACAATGAAAAATGGAGGGAGGGAAGCGGGGAGCTCATGAGAGAAGGAGGGAAGGAGGGAAGTCATTAAGTCAAAGATACTAAACAGGGAGGGTGCATTTGTCTCCGTAACGTCTCACAGACATCAGTGATAAAGCTGCAGATATGGAAAATTTATCAGCAGGGAAGAAGGAGGGAACAGAAACAGGTTCCTCTGCACCCCTACAGACGGTTAAAAGTAAAAATGACAGAAGGTGGCACTGCTTTAAAGTATTTAAACCTTTTCACCCTGGTTAAAGCAAGAAGGAAAGTCTCTCACTATCATAAAACATTTCCTCAAATATTAAGATTCTCCAGTTGTTAATTCATTAAAAAGTAGCTTTATATGATGACTGGAAACAGCAAATGTTTACACATTTTTTCCTCTGGTCCACTTTGACAGGAGAGGCTGAGTGATCTTATGGATAAATCCTAGACCTTTATTCAGCTTTTATTCAGCCTGATACTTCATGAGTTTTTCCCCAGTATTTCCTAATTAGCCTAACTCTGCTCTGGGTGAGCCAAACTCTGTCCACTGCACTAAAGTGCAGTATTTTGCCATTCTCATTCTTGGTGTGGTTTCCATAATTTTGCCCTATTTATGTTTAGAGGCACTGGACTAAAATGTTACAGTGCAGCTGCAGCTATTAAAATTTGCAGCCTGGGGATGCTTAAAAGTTAGAAGTTTGTTTTCACAGAGCGTAATATTCCCAGATTTGAGGTCAGAATATCCTTTGTGCCTCATCATCAGACGGACAGAACTGCTGGCCCTGCATTGGAAGTCTCTTTGTTGAGCTTTTCCTTCCTTTTGGGTAAAAACGAAAAAAAAACCAAAAACCAAAACCAAACCTTTTTTCCTGTTCAGCAAGGCAGAAAAGCAAAATAAATAAAAACTGACCAAAACACACCCAACCACCCCAAAAAACCCCACAAACTCTAAATCTCTAGCGGTGCACTAAGCTGTCAGAGGGCTGCTCTAAGGCCAGAGCTGACACGCACATGGACACAAGAAGGATGAGGAGAATCCCTCAGAGAACACACCAGGAGGAGCTGTTTTTCTCCAGGAAATCTTTGCTCTGAGTGACTCCAGACCTGCAAGAATTTAATGAGGCAATAACAAACCTTGAATCCTTTTCCCGGCTGCTGTTCACTGACCTGAGCAGAGATATCAATGAGTTTGGGGAGATTCAGTTGGCTTCCTTCTTCTGTCTTCAGGAAATCCAGCAAACACCCTGCAGAAGAGGAGGGACTGCTCTGAATCTTTTGAATAATCTACAAATTTGTTTCCCCTGGTGCTTCTCTGAATATATGCAACAAATCTGCCTCCATACTAGAAAAAATCCCAGGAACTAGAGTAGGAGTCCACTGGAGCATCTTCAATTAGGAAGGCTCCCAAACAGCCCAAATTCCCCTCTGTTTTCCACTGATCTGTAGCAAACTGCTGGCCATTCATCACTCAAAGTGTCATAGACAAGAGGGGTCAAAAAAAGGGACAACTTCACCATGAGGGGAATAAAAACCTGAAACAAATTTCCAATGGGAACAGTGGAGAGGAGAATTTTAAACCCTCTTCAAATGGAGCATCACCACCTTGTGAAGTCACTTTTGAGGCTTTTGTTCATCACCCACAAGGTTCTTTTCTGTATTACAAACAAACTTTTGGGTCACTTAGACCTTCTGCTCGCAGATGTGAGCAGAAACAAATCTCCTGCCTGTGCCCATAACTCATGGGAGGTCACTGAACTGGTTTTGCAGAACCCAACAAGGAGCTCCAGGAGGGTTTTTACCATTGGCCATGTACTCTGTGACGATGTAGATGGGCTGCTTGGTGACCACGGCGTACAGCCGGACCAGCTTGTTGTGCTGGAGCTTCTTCATGAGGTTAGCCTCTGCCAGGAAGGCGTCGGGATCCATGCTGCCCTCCTTCATGGTCTTCACAGCCACCTTGATGTTGTTCTTGTAGTAGCCTGCAGGGAGAGAATGATGCTTTGAGGAATTTTGGGCTCCCTGCAGGCTCTTTGGGGTGGTCCAACAAGGAGAAGAAAAGCTCATGGAGCAGAAAACCGTGGGAAGAGCTTGAATCCCTCCTAAAGAAGCAAGTGGTAAATCCCAGTGCCAGAAGGTGTGAGAAGGGACACTCATGGCGATGCCATAAGGATTTTTAGCTTCTATTTTTTGTGTATCTGTAGTTTTGGTGTGTGGCTCTAGACTCCAAATAAAGTGCTAAAAACCTCTGTTCCCGGCATTTTAGACAAAACAATTCCTCTCAGATGGAAAATCCAAGGACACTTTGCTGCCTCAGAGCCCCAAAATGTGTAAACAACAGTGAAATGGGGGGAACAAGCTTGGGGTAATTGACATCATCACCTGAAGGTGTAATTGGTCAATTAAGGCCCGACATGCTAATAGACAGAATTTACAAAATGTGAAGAACTCATGGCTCATCGTCCATTTTGGGTGTGGCCTCTCGAGTAGGCTCTGTCTGCACTAAATATACCTTAAAGGTCTTTAATTAATTAATCTGATTTTCATTCTCCTGGCTTTGTCTAGCCTCCATTTCATGCAAGTCTGTTTCAGGCATCAGTGGCACAGCTCTCAATCCAACAGGCTGCGTTAGGGATGGTCCCTGCGATCAGCCCATCCTCACAAAACCCTCCCAGACCCTTTCTGTGTGAAACCCCTGGCGCCTCCCACCAGCTGGGCTCTCCAATAATCCAAATGCCATCCCGAAAGGCAGGACAGGAGCTCAGCCTGGTCCTAGCCACAATCTTGATTTCCAAGGCAAACGGCAACCACAAAGAGAGTGGCAAAGGAAGCTGAGCTCCCCAGCTGCTGATTAGCTGTGGGCAGGAAGGCACGAGGGATGGAGATCTGGTGTATAAAGTGGAACAGGTGAGCAGAAAAAGCAGGAAAATGTCCCCCAGGTACTCTGCTGGGTGTAATTTATAATCCCAGAGCCGTGCCCAGGATTCCCAGGAGGAATGGGTGCATATCCCATAAATGGTCACTTCAACACCCAACCCCTGTGAAACCCTTGCTCAACTCCAGATCTGTGCAAACATGAGCCGTCCAGTCCTTGCCAGGAGTCCTGCAGCTGCTGCTGTGTGTGTACCCAAAAATATGTGTTCATCCTTGAGGATCCCTGCTCCCAGAAAAGGAAAAAGGCATCTCCTCTCTTTATATCTTTCTTTCCTGAAATGGGGGGGAATTCCACTTACCCATCCACACTTCCCCAAACTGCCCGCTGCCCAGCTTCTTCACAAGCTTCAGGGACTCCCGGGGGATCTCCCACTCGTCCCGTGCCCAGGGTCTCTGGGGAACCAGGGATGTGCAGGGAGCTGTGAGGCGCTGGCACAGCCCGTCCCCTTTCTCTGGATGACAAAGCACAGGAGAGTTCAGTGGGACGGCAGGGAAAACCTCCTCCTCCATCCACACATGCCAGGTAAAATCAACCCGTGGGAAAGCTCCACAACCCCACAGAGAAGTGGTGGAGTCCCCAGCCCTGGAGGGGTTTAAAAGCCATGGGGATGTGGCACTTGGGGACATGGTTTTGTGGTGGCCTTGGCTGTGTCTTGGACTCAATGGTCTTACAGAGCTTTTCCAACCCTAATAATTCTCTGATTCCATGGAATGTTTCAGCCGCAGGGATCAAGGCACCAAAAATAGATGCAATGAAAGGAAAAAGCTCAACGGGAGCCATAGAGGAGCAAATTAACCTGCCCAGTTAGTCCAAACCTCCTTTCCCACACATCCCTCCCGCACAACCTGACAGCATTCACCTCTTTCCGTTCCTGATGGGAGACACTCCCTGACTTTAGGGCTGTGGGCAGGGTTCCCCAGGATGGGAACCAGGCCACGGGCTCTGGCTGTAGGAGCACACCTGGCCCATGAGAGTGGACGGAGCAGCTGTGGTGTCTCCCAGTCCTGTCCCCCCTCTGTCCCTGCTCTCTTCCAGGACACAAATCCCTGAGGGAAGGCAAACCACTCACGGCTGTAATGATGGATGAGCTCTGGCAGGCTGGAGAAAGTCATCCTTGGGGAGATGTAATACCCCCCTCCATCCAGGGAGCGGATCCTGTAGTGTTTGATGACATCCCCGTGGACGGAATTGCTGTCTCTCACAGACAGGGAATAGGAATCTGGAAAAGGAGCAGAGGGAGCTGTGAGGACAAACTGCACCCTGATCAGAGACCAGCTGCCTCCCCTTGATGCCTTATGATTTTAGTTTCTATATTTTTCGTGTATCTGTAGTTTTAGTGTGTGGCTCTGGACTCCATATGAGGCGGTAAAACTCCTATTCCCAGGATTTTTAGACAAAACAATTCCTCTAAAGCTCGGGATCCAAGGACACTTTGCTGCCTCAGAGCCCCAAGATATGTAAACAACAGTGAATTGGGGGGAGCAAACTTGGAGTAATGACATCACTGTCTGAAGCTGTAATTGGAGGATTAAGGCTCAAAATGTACTTAGAAAGAACTTATAAAGTATGAAAAACTCATGACTTGGTGTCCATTTTGGGTGTAGCCTCTCGAGTGGGCTCTGTCTGCCCTAAATGTACCTTGAAGGCCCTTCAATAAATTTATCTGCTTTTTATTCTCCAAACTTCGTCTAGTCTCTGTTTTAGGTAAGCCCTCAGGCTCTTCCCTCTTTCCAAGGCAAGGGGACAGGATAAAAATTCATCACAGATTAATTGATCCTGTCCAGACTTCACTGGGTAAGACCTGCCTGTGCCGTGGCCAACAGCCCCATGGAAGCGCTGTGGGAATCAGCAGCACCTCCCCAGGGAGAGCAATCAGATATTCCTTAGGTCAGGATGGTCTTTCCACAGCTCCATATTCCTGCCTGAGCTCTGTCAACCTCAGCATCATGAAATCAGAATGGTTTGGGTTGGAAAGGACCTTAAATTTCATCCTGTTCCAGGCCCCTGCCATGGGCAGGGACACTTTCCACTATCCCAGGTTGCTCCAAGCCCTGTCCAGCCTGGCCTGGAACACTTCCAGGGATGGCGCAGCAACAGCTTCTCTGGGAACCTCTGCCAGGAACTCACCACCTTCACAGGGAAGAATTTAGCCCTGATATTTAATCTAAACCTGCTCTCTTTCAGTTTAAAGCCATTTAAAGCCATTTTCCTCTCGATGAAACATTGTGAAGCCTTGTGCCAAGGTCAGTAGTTCAGCTGGGTGGGTACAGAAGGGCGTTCAGGAGATTTGTCTTGTTCAGATTGTGGCTAAACCACACCTAGAGATTCCCATCTGGAATCTTGTCCCTTTTGGGCTTCACGGACACTGCTCAGTGATCAACCACTCCAACCTGCCATTCCCTCGGTGAGAAACTGAGCCAAGGGGTTGGGTTTTAGTGCACAAAAGCATCACTAGATGTTGCTGCAGAGCAGAACTTCCACTCGGTGTCAGTGTGATTCAACGCAGCTTAGCAGTGGGGCTTTTTTCCCTTTGTCTGGATCGGATTTCTGGAGTGAGTTGTTACAGGCCTGCTGGGCTGCTCCAAGTCTAATATGTCACCTGGGAAGATAAACTGCCCCTTTTTGATGTGTTTTTCATGAAACGGCAAGGCTGCACATGTTTAAAAATTTGTCTCTGTCATGTAGGATCATGAAAAGAAGCAGGGCCGCCTACAGCAACTCTGAAACCCGAATCCTGTATGTGAGGGGAAAATTTATTAACATAAAATCCTCACTGGCTGCTGTTTCTCCATCCCAGCACCAGCAGTTTTCCCTACACTGTGCCTGAAAACCATTTGCATCTATAAAAAGCAGCCAAAAAACCCCCACCTCTGTGGATATTTGCTCTGCTGCAGTGATCATAAATTTTTACAAGCAGAGCTTGGAAGAATCTAAAGTTTTTCCAAAGGCCAGCAATCATTCTGAGGGGACTCCCTTCCTGCAGAGACCAGACTATAAGATCTGGTGGTGTAAAGTTCATGGAAAAACCTGGTGGTTTAAATGCAGAGCCAGGGAACCTCAAATTTGAAGCACACGGCTTGACTGGTGATCTCCTTCTCAGCAGAGGAAGCTCTTCTGATTCTCTTTTCTTCACCGTGAATGTCAGGGCAGAAGACAAATTGAGAAAACCTTTTGGTTTGGTCAGTGCTGCAGCTGAACAACTGAGAATCAGCCCCGAAACATCTCCAGTGGGGCAATAAAACCTCAAGGGAAGGGCAAAGGAATGGCTCTGCTGGTCCTCTTTGGTACCCATGTGGCCCCAAGTTCCAAAATAATGCTACTCAACATCAAGGCCAAAGGCTGGACTTGATAATCTTGGAGGTCTTTTTCAACCTAATTGGTTCTGTGGTTCTGTGAAGATGAATATGTTAATGATGACAGCACCGCTATATCATTATTATTATTATTACTATTATTACTATTAAGATCATCACTATTATTAACCTCCATTATTGTCGTTGAGGATGATGATGTTGTTTTAATTTCAAAGAGTCTGAAATCCTGCCCAGGGCAGGCTGCAGCCCAGGAGAGCTGGGCTCATATGGCACGAGACCAAGAGGGTGCTTTGCAAGCCTGGACATGGCTTAGGGTTTTTGTGGGATTTTTACAGGGCAAGGCCTGCTTGAGGAAGGAGCCAAATATGGTTTGGCTGCTCTGAGGCCAAACAATCCTGCAGAAGGAAATTCAGGAATTGATGATGAATGTGTCTGCAGGGACGAGTCTGGGGGCTGAGAGGCAGCAGGGAGCAGGACACCTGCCCTGTTTGCCAGGGTGGCTGCACCCAAAATATTTTTCTCCCACAGGATCTCCTTTCCAGACCCTACCAATCCTTTAAACTTTCCTGCACCTTTCAAAGGGTGGCAGGGCCAATCTCTCAGCTGCCTACTACCCCTGTTAATTCTTACCTTGTCATTAAGCTAATGACTGCATTTCACCCCAAGCCAGTTTAATTTGCTGCAGGGAGTGTGGTGGAGCTTCCCTGTCATTCTCCAGGCCAGTTACTGTTCCCTTGGGAATTGCTGTGCACAGGCAGAGCACCAAGGCTGGAAAGATTCAATTCTCTCTCACAGAATCACAGAATGGTTTGGGTTGGAAGGATCTTAAAGCTCATCCCATTCCACGCCCTGCCATGGGCAGGGACACCTTCCGCTATCCCAGGTTGCTCCAAGTCCCATCCAACCTGGTCTCTGCTTCCAGTGACAGCAGCAAATGAAAATCATTAAGTGGACTCCTAATTCCCCCTGATTATATCCAGGATAGATGAAAGGAGTTCTTGCTCCTCAGCCACAAGGGACATTTGCCTGTTCTGCAGTCCTGCATCACTCCCTGGCACAGACCTGGGCTGGTAAAGAGCCCAGAGTACAAAATTTATGGAACAATTTCTTCATCAAAATGTTGACCAGCCCTGGCACAGCTGCCCAGGGCAGTGGTGGAGTCCCCACCCCCTAAAGGGTTTAAAAAACATGTGGATGTGGCACCTGGGGACATGGGTCAGTGGTTCCTGCCCCTATGGCTCTCAGCAGCTCCTTGAATCCTTCCCCATGGGAAGCACAGGAGCTCAGCTGGATTCAGGGACTGAGCTCAGCGAGGTCCCTCCTGCTGGGAGCAGAAATGCAAGAATCCTGCTGGGATCCAGGAGCCTGTGGCTCGGCACAGCTGAGGAATGTGTTCCTGCCGCTTTTGGAATGATTATTACCTCAGGGGGACTTTGTTTATTTGCAGCATCCTCGGCAAGGACAGCGCTCTGCCGATGATTTCACTGCCGCCTGCTTCCCACACTGTCCCCATCTTCCCAGGATGCTGAATGTGCTTTTCATGGACTCTGTGAAATGTTGACTGAAGATTTGCAGAGTTTCTGCATCTCAAACCATGAGGAAAATGGGACTGTGCTTAGGATGGGCTGGGAATAGGTGCTGCTCTTAGGGTGCAGAACCCATCCGGCTGTGCTTTACACATCCCAGATGAGATCTTCCCATTTAAGTCACTAATGGGGATTAGCTCAGCCCAGTGCTCATCCCTGATGGTCGAATTTTGCTGGTGAGGTGCAAAGTGAATAAAATAAACACCATGGGGAAGGAAAACGGATCTGGTTCAGAGCAGAACCGCGGGACCACCGTGGGCATCATTTCCTCTGTGCTGTAAACACACATGATGGCCCAGAGGAAGCAAGGAGAAAAAAGTAGGAAAGAAACAATATGAAATTCCCATGGGACAGCCTAAACTAACTCCCAGGCTGGACAAATTAAGAGCGTGGAACAAAGAAATTGAAATTACATGGTTAAATATTATGATTGATAACTATATCCACTGCCCAAGAGAAGTAACCAACGCTCTCTGCCCTTTCCATCCTCATTGGATCATTTCTTCAGAACTCGAATGTGTTCATATGGAAGGAAAGTGGATGAAGTCCATCTATCCTGCTCTAGTCAGTCTCCTTCCAAAAGTTCTGGTTTGTATGAATTCCCCTTGATAGAGACTATCAGGGAGAAAACATTTCCCCTGGGAAAATGACTTTTTCCAAAATTCTCCGTGTTTCTGCTGCAAACAGGAGAAATACTCCTTCAAGAGTGTGTAGAAGTATCTCCATTTGCCAAAAAAAAAAAAAAA